>PISX010004475.1:0-120986 GCA_004024625.1 Mellivora capensis | reverse complement strand
CAATAATTCTCTCCAATATACCTTCTGCTCCCCTCTCTCTTTCTTCTTCTTCTGGAATCCCAATTATTCTAATGTTGTTTCGTCTTATGGTGTCACTTATCTCTCGAATTCTCCCCTCGTGGTCCAGTAGCTGTTTGTCCCTCTTTTGCTCAGCTTCTCTGTTCTCTGTCATTTGGTCTTCTGTATCACTAATTCTTTCTTCTGCCTCATTTATCCTAGCAGTAAGAGCCTCCATTTTTGATTGCACCTCATTAATAGCTTTTTAAATTTCAACTTGGTTAGATTTTAGGTCTTGTATTTCTCCAGAAAATGCTTTTATATCTCCAGAGAGGGTTTCTCTAATATCTCCATGCCTTTTTCGAGCCTGGCTAGAACCTTGAGAATTGTCATTCTGAACTCTAGATCTGACATATTCCCAATGTCTGTATTGATTAGGTCCCTAGCCTTCGGTACTGCCTCTTCTTCTTTTTTTTGTGGTGAGTTTTTCCGCCTTGTCATTTTGTCCAGATAAGAGTATATGAAGGGGCAAATAAAATACTAAAAGGGTGGCAAAGACCCCAGGAAAATGCACTTTAACCAAATCAGAAGAGACCCCAAATCATGAGGGGGGGGAAGGGAATAAAAAGAAGTTCAGGAAAAAAAAAAATTAAAAAAAGAAAATAAAGAAAAAATATAAAAAAGAAAAAAAATATATATATATATATTAGACTGGTGACTAGAAGAGGGTCACCCACTTAATTTTGAGGGTATTTTGGTCTCTTAGAAGAAACTACCTCCCAAAATTTTAAAGAATGAAAAATGTATATAAGGGTAAACACAATGAAAGGATGGAATATGCCTATAAAGATGAAAAAAAATTTTTTTAAATTTCTAAACAAGGAGTTGATACAGTAAGTCGGTTGGGAGAATAAAGAAAAAGAAAGTGGAGAGAATTTGCTTGGGCTGGAGACCAGAACAAGCCCAGAGCTAGATTTAGGCTATATTTTGATCTACTAGAAGAAGTTGTACCCCAAATTTTTTAGAAGAAAAAACCCTATGTGTATACAAAAAATAAAGTTAAATACTATGAAGGATAAAGTATGACTATAATAATGAAGGTTCAAAAAAGATTATTATTATTTTTTGAAATGTATTGTTAAGATAAACTAGTTAAAAGACGTTAAAAAAGAAAAGGGTAAAAGTTAAAAAAAATTTAGCAGAAAAAAAAATAAAATTAAAAAAAATTAAATTAACTGCAAGCCTAAAGAATCATGGGGAGAAAGCCATGAGTTCTGTGCTTTGCTTTCTCCTCCTCTGGAGTTCTGCTGCTCTCCTTGGTAAGTGAACTTGGTCTTGGCTGAATTTCTTGTTGATCTTCTGGGGGAGGGGCCTGTTGTAGTGATTCTCAAGTTTCTTTGCCCGAGGCAGAGCTGCACCGCCCTTACCAGGGGCCGGGCTGAGTAATCCGCTCGGCTTCGCTTTCGGGAGCTTTTGTTCCCTGAGCGCTTTCCGTAGAGTCCGGAGGACGGGAATGAAGATGGCGGCCTCCTAGTCTCCGGCCTGGAAGAGCTGAGATTCGGGGCTCCACTCCTCAGAGAAAAGCCCCGGCTACTCCCATATCCCTCGCCTCTGGCCGCGCTCCGAGCTCCCCCAGCCTGCGACCGGTTCAAGGTAACCCCGAGCTGAGAGCTCACTCCTCGGCTCTGTCTCTGTAGCCGGCTTCCCGCTCTGATACCTGCTAGCTCTGCGACACTCAGACACCCCCAATCCTTCTGTGACCCTGCGGGACCTGGGGCCACGCTGATCCCGAGTGGGCTTCACCCTGCTTAAGCCTCTGGAGCGATGTCCCTCCGTGGAGCAGACTTTTAAAAGTCCCGATTTAGTGCTCCGTGGCTCCGCCGCTTGCCGGGAGCCGGCCCCTCCCCCTGCAGTCTATCTTTCTGTCGCTTTCGATTCACTTTTCCGTCTGTCCTACCTTTCAGAAAGTGGTCAATTTTCTGTTTTTAGAATTGCTGTTCTTCTTCTCTTCAATCTCCCATTGGATTTGTAGGTGTTCGCAATGGTTTGATAAGCTATCTAGCTGATCTCCTGCTACCTGATGTCGTCTCACCCCCACCCCCACCCTGACTGCCACCTTGGTGCCGCTGGCCTTCGCCTCTCGGAGCCCAGACCTTGCCTGCTGCCCACTCCCCAGCCCAACTCTGCAGGGCCTCCGCCAAGCCCTGCCCAGGCAG
Organism: Mellivora capensis; assembly: GCA_004024625.1. Classification (NCBI taxonomy): domain Eukaryota; kingdom Metazoa; phylum Chordata; class Mammalia; order Carnivora; family Mustelidae; genus Mellivora; species Mellivora capensis. The sequence continues at coordinate 118,773 of PISX010004475.1, read as the reverse complement.
CAGGCATGGGGTGCCTTTGGATATTGGGTGTGGCGGGTGAGAAGAATGGCAGCCATGTGAATGCTGTGGACAGCTGTTGGGGCCACTGAGGGCCCGAGAAGGCGTGGACATGAGCTCGGCCACCCTTGGGCCTCAGAGCCCTACAGGTCCTGCCTTGGGATGACTGCTCCATCCCCACTGGATGAAACCTCACCTTCTATGGAGAATGGTGGACAGAGGCCCTAGCGGGCCCGGAAGGTGAAGAAAGCCCTGGTGAATGACAGGCGGAATGATTAATGGGCCATAGGCATTTGGTCTTCATTCCACCAGACCTTGATGTTGAAATATCGAAATGGGAGAATTACATACCACACCTGGCCAATAAGAAGACGACCCTTTGGGAAGACTTAGTGACAGTTTTTAGAAGACCTATGTATATGATATGAAAAAGCAGCTCTCAGCTTCCCCCCAACATTTCAAAAGACTTTTGCCACATCTAGGCCTTCTTTTTTTTTTTTTTTTTTAAGATTTTATTTATTTATTTGTCAGAGAGAGTGAGCACAGGCAGACAGAGTGGCAGGCAGAGGCAGAGGGAGAAGCAGGCTCCCTGGCTAGCAAGGAGCCCGATGTGGGACTCGATCCCAGGACGCTGGGATCATGACCCGAGCCGAAGGCAGCCGCTTAACCAACTGAGCCACCCAGGTGTCCCACATCTAGGCCTTCTTAAAGAGGTTGCCGACATATGATAAATAAAGTAGAGTTAGTAAAATCACATGTCTTGCAAATGCCTATTTGCTTTTTTGTTTTTTAAATCATAGAAAAGAAATGTCTTTTGGAAATGACTTTGAAATGGAGTTGTTTGACTACCTCTAGAAGGAATATCAGGAGCGACATGCATCCACGTTTGTTCAGTGGGTAAGAGGACATGAAGTAGATGACCTTGAGGAGGAAGAAAAGAAGGTTTTGTGCCAGACTGGTCATATTTAGGAGACATTTTCATATTATAACCATTGTTTTGTGTCTGCATTTTATCCCTCAACTACTGTATATATAGTTGACAATGCTAAATACTTTTTTGAAATACCTAGTTTTTCTCGATGTTTTAAAAGTCCTGATTTCAATTCCAGGATCGAGTCCCACATCGGGCTCCCAGCTCCACGGGGAGTCTGCTTCTCACTCTGACTGTCTCGCCTCTCATGCTCTCTCTGTCTCTCTCTCAAATAAATAAATGAAAAAAAAATTCATAGGTAAGACTATTCTGAAAACAACTAGAGGAAGTGAAATGGTTACAAATCCCCTCTAAGCATTGTAGATGCTTATACTTTCTAGTAGGTTGACAAAGATGAGAAGAGGGAGGGTTCTAAGCCAGAGTATTCTTTCAGTGCTACTATGTATGTAGTGGGCAAATTTTAAATACATCCTTACTTGAAAAATCTAGTCTTCTGGATGTTTGGAAGTGAACAATGTTAGAAGTAGATAGAGTAACAACACGTTTTAACTATTGTTAATTTATGGGAATGTTTGTATTTTGGGAATGGAGTTAAACTTGATGTCTTGGAGATTATGCTGACTGTTCACTGGGTTCACTAGGGGATGGGGACAGGGGCAGGGAAGGGAGGAGAAAAGAGTTCTGTGCCCATGAGTCTTTAAAGTTCTGTCTGTGCATTTTAGTTAATATTGTTGTGTGTCAAAGGATAAACAAGTCCAAATACCCAAAGTATATTAAAAGCAGAGGTAGTAAAATACTTCCTTTACGGATGCCCTTTTGTTAGTTTTTAGGAAGGACGGTTCTTGGAGTGTCTGTCAATCCATCTCTTAGAGCTAGATGTAGTCCTATACTTAGTCATTAAAATGGTGGAGGGAACAAAGGAAGGGTGAAGGGAAGGGCTTCTTGCTAGTATCTCCACATCTAGAAGACTGTTATAGGTTATAACCATAGGTCTGTTTGTGCATTTTTATGAAGTACCTGTGTTTGTTGTGGACAAGTTTCATTATTTTGTAACTTATAAGCTTTTTGGTTCTCCTTAGGTGACAATGTATGATAAAATGTGCAGCTACTGAATTAACCAATTTATAAGTTTCTTTTTGTTACCATTGATAGGAAAGAAGCATTTTGGATGTGGAATTGTTAGTCTTTCTCTGAGAAATGTCAGGACTTATTAGGTTGGCAGCGAGGGGCAGAAGGAAGTACGGGGGAGAGATGTATGTGGATGTGTTCATACTTACACTATGATGATAACTGTTAATGCGTGTGTGTGTCTCTTTGGCTGTACTATAGGAATACATTAAGTGATTCAATGGAAACATACCTCCTTGCTAATATTTGAATAGTATAGATTGGATAATGAACTCTTAGAAGCATTATACATTGTATAATCTTACTTTATGTCTCAGTTGTTTTTTTTTTTAAGATTTTATTTACTTATTTATTTGACAGAGAGATCACAAGTAGGCAAAGAGGCAGGCAGGAAAGAGGGAAAAGCGGGCTCCCTGCCTAGCAGAGAGCCTGATGCAGGGCTCGATCCCGGACCCTGGGATCATGACCTGAGCCGAAGGCAGAGGCTTTAATCCCCTGAGCCACCCCGGCACCACTTTTGTCTCTGTTTTAATTGATCATTAAGGGAATGAAGTATTTTAATTGTAACCCTTCCAATATCTTTATCTAGAGGCCTGTTGCCATTTTTGTCTTTTAGGAAATTTTTGTCACCAAGAAAGGCAGGATTACATTTTTTTTTTTTCTTTCAGATGGAGTTGGTGTAGTGTATTCTTGGTTATAAAAATACTCATAGTTTGGGGACTTTGAAATGGTAAATACTCATGGTGTGTAAAAAAAAGCATGTTATATAACTATGATCTCAATTACATTAAAATGCTTACTTTTGTAGATACACACATGGGACCTAGAAGTCAAACTGTAAACTGCTTGTGATTATGGATGACTTTGTTCTTTGCTTCTTGTGTTTTTCAGTTTCCTTTTATGCACATGTTAACTTTTAAAAGTAAATTTTTTAAACCTAAAAAAACCAAAAGACAAAAAACTCCTCAACTCCTGCCTCTTTTAAACTTCATCTGAGAAGACATGAGGCCTGCTCCTTTAGTGATAGTTATGGAAAGCCTTGTTCCCCCTGTTCCTCTCTTGCATGCTCCTCTCCCTCCTCAGTCGAAATCCTGTCGGGGGGATAATCAGGGTGATCACGTGCGCCAATAACTTATGACGGGAAGGTATTTTATCACTGGGATGACATCCTTCTGTCTAGCCCAGTGCTGATGAGGTGACACTGTGGGCCAGGGCTGGGATTCAATGCCCTGTGGGGGAAGTTTCAGGGAGAGCAGGATGGGATTTTCTCACATTCCTTTGACAAGTGACTACCCCGTGAGATGGAAATTTGTACTAGTCCCAGTAAGGCTGGAGGTTTTTTGAGCCCGACGATTGCCTTTTCCCTGATTAGAGAGGCCAGCATGCGGGGGATCTACCTGGGAAGTTGGGGAGTCTGCTGCCATCAGAGTGGGAGGGAGGGGCTGGCATCCCCTTTAGCACCTTCTTAATTGCCTGCTCTGGCCCTTTGCCCACCTCCCTGGCTGTATCCTGGGTGGATGGTAAATGGTGGGACCGCTTGGTGGGACCAGCCCCTCCTTCAGGTTGAGCTCTCCAGCTCCTGAGAGTGCCACAGGCTTGTGGCCGCACCCCCCCCCCCCCCCGCCCCGTCTGATTGTGGCCCTGGAGCAGACAGTCTTGATTGTTCCTTGCGAGGCTGGTATGATGAGCCCCTGGTCTCTGACCCCAATCATGTTGTTTCCTTGAGTCATTGAATAGTTTCCCCTTTCTGGCCTTCCTTGCCCCGTCAGCCACAATTATTACCTTCCTGCTCTTCTGGCAGCAAAAGACTTTTGATGTCAAGCCTCACTTCCCGAACCCGCCGGATGGCTGCAGTGGGCCAGCTGTCACCTGGTGTCGGGGACAATTTACTCATAGTGGTGTTTTTGCTTGCTCCCTAAGTCTCTTCAGATTCCTCCTGCAGACATTTTTAGAATCACTTAATTCCTCCGAGTCCCTCAGAATGCTCCTAGTGCCAACAGGGCTGTATTCTTGATCACATTAAGGCGTTAGAATGTACTTTGGGGATTTGAGCTCCTAGCCATCCCTCACTTCCTCTCATCACCAGGGCAAGCTCTTTGGGCTTGCTGATTTTCAGGCAGGACTGATTTTCTTTGCACCTTCTCTACTCACGGGCTTGAAGGGGGCAGAGTGAGACCGAAGAGGGGAATAAGCAGTGGCCTGGGGACTGAACACGTACAGATTGCCCCACATACGAGCCCTTGGGAACACAATCCTTGTGGTTCTGGATATTTGCTCTCAGTCGAGCGGAGCAATGTGGATCAAGTGTTGGAGTTCGGCGGAGGAGAGCCAATCTCTGGGTAAATCTCTGAGGCTGGGCTTGTGTGGTGGGCCTTGTTCAGTCCAGCTTCAATAAATGGTGTTTTCAGGAGGAAAAAGGGAAGATTTGCCAGCTTAAATGTGTCCAGTGTAACAACAAATATTCTTATGTTTGATAATCATAATAAGAGTAGAGATACCACTCATTGGGTTGCTACTATATTTCTTGAGGTGCTTTGGATATATTGTTTCTAATCATAAAAGCCATGGAGGCTGGTGGAATTATCTCCACTTTATAGATCAGACTCCCATGCAGATCATGTCCAAGGGGGTCTCTTGACTCCCCATTTTCCCCCAGCTGCCATCCCAGAGCTGCTGTCCCCTTGGCCTTCATTCAGCCTGTGAGCCCACTTCTGCGGTGTACCTCAGGCTTGCACATCTCTCCGTTGTTACTTTCACTGACCTAGTCCAATGCCAAGTGGTCTTCTGATTTCCTTCCTTGCCTTGCCAAATATCTTCACACAGCGTCAGAGCAGTCTTCAGAGAACACCAGTCACCCTGGGGACTCGACTGCTTAAGATTCTTCAGGGACTCCCCATCCTGGGGAAGCCTGCCCCTTCTGCCGCATCTCCTATGGTCTCTGCCTCACTCCTGGGGCTTCTGCCACCAAGGTTTCCTTTCCAGTCCCTGCAGCATGGCCCCATGGCAGAGTCTTCCTGGGTTTGATTTCTTGCCTGCTGCTTCTCTCATTTTGGCTCCTCTTACGCTGTGGGTCTTGTCAGAGCTCTTGCCTCCCTCATTATTCTCCACCGGAGGGTTCAGTTTAATTTCCTCACAGGTTCAGGATGGGGCTCTGATCTGCCTTTTAACAAGCTCCCCAGACTCTGTAATTCTAATGTAGGTGATCCATACTTTCACATAAGTACAATTTTCTTATATTTTCTTACATGGTGGTCCACTCAAGATAGTTCTTTGGGAAGTGCCTATAGAAAAGCCAAATGACATGAAGCCTTCTGTGTCCTGGATAATATGTAGCAGGTGTTGAGAATCCCCCTTCCCCACCAAAAAAAGTATTCAGCATGATTTTCCATTTATGCACCAAGCTTGGCCCCACATGTCTCTTAGACACTTCCCAAACCCCTCATTCTTTGAACCTCCCCAGGTAGAAGTAGCCACAACTGCAGATATGTAAAAGCAGTTACAGAACTAATTTGGGTGGCACCTTGGCATTAGGAATAAGGGTTTGACCTCCTAGGATGACAGCTTCGGGGGGGGATGCTATTTGTGGGGTGGGTGGGTTTCTCATATAGCTTCATGGCCCACAGCAGCCCTGAACCCAGGAAGCTTGGGACTGCTGTTGGGGACAGGGTGCTGTGCTGAACCCTGCTCCTCAGACTTTCAAGTCTGGTGGCTGGATTCCGGCATTTCTCATTGATAGTTGACAGATTTGATGGTGTCCCAGAGCAATGGATTCTACAACTGTACTGCTTCTGCCAAAGATGTTGAAAATCCTTAATATTCCCAAGGGACCTGTGTAATTTTTGGAAAGAGGAAAAAAATGTTATTAAAAGATTTTCACAGGGGCACTTGGGTGGCTCAGTGGGTTAAAGCCTCTGCCTTCGGCTCAGGTCATGGTTTCAGGGTCCTGGGATCGAGCCCCGCATCGGGTTCTCTGCTCAGCGGAGATCCTGCTTCCTCCTCTCTCTGCCTGCCTCTCTGCCTACTTGTGATCTCTGTCTGTCAAATAAATAAAATCTTTAAAAAAAAAGATTATCATACATTCTAGTTATTTGGAATCCAGGAAAATGGTGGTTTGCCATACTGAGTTGAGTTTTCTGTACACAGTCTTCATTTATAACTGACACATTTTCTTTAAATTGTTCCACTGTTGTTGAGGTTTATGTGGAAGCCTAGGCTTCTTTCCTTATTAAAGTAGTCAGGGAAGAAGAAAATATATTTATACATATACCTATGCACATATTTTTTCAAAAACCACTTTCCTTTAAATCTTCTAGGAAACTATTGTTTCCTCTGTTCCAAACACCAGGAGAAATCAGTCCAAAAAAGAACCAATTAACTGCCCTTTCCTCCTCTTTTCCCTGCTCATTTCCATTTGTCCTACCACAGACCCTTACTGAGCATTTCATAGTTGCAGACTTAGAATGGCGGGGAGTACGTGTAGATCATCATCTCTGCCCTCACTGAACTTCTGATTTGGAGATGGGGGTGAGGGAGGGAGAGATGGACATTAAACAAATAATAACAAAAATAATTACCACTATCCTAAATACTGTGACTAAAGCACAGGATGCTCCAGAGTTCATTACAGAGGGTCGGGAAGTCTTCCTCGGGAAGGTGCCATTTAAGCCGAGACCTGGGGGATAACGAGTTGGCTGAGTGAAGGTGAGCAGGGGCCCAGGTTTCCATGTAGACACTGATAAGTGCCATGTGCAAAAGCTGTGGGACAGGGAAGGACCCAGTGCCTTTGAGCAACCAAAAGAAAGCCAATATGGTATAGACTGGTGAGAGACGAGGCTGGAGAGATTTGCAGGGGTCAGACCTTGCAGGCGTCCGTGAGCCAAGGCCAAGTATGTGCACTTAATTCTAAAAGCAGTAGGAAGCCATTGGCGTGTTTGTGCCATGGTTTGTGTTTTTAAAACTTACTCTCCTGTCGAAGCTGATTGAACACCGTCAAGAGTGAGGAGTTAGCCTGGTCCCGAAATCATGGGCAGGGTGGTGGTAGTGGAGCTGTAGCGTGGGGAGTACATCGGAGAAATCCCCAGGAGGCAAACCTGTCGATGGTTGAGGAGATGGAGGTGTCAGGATGACACTAGCCTTTCTTCTCAGAACACAGGGAACTGCCTGGGATGGGAAACCTGGAGAGGGCGGGGACGGGGAATATGGCGGCTTCAGTTTTGTACTTGGGAAGCTGAAGCTGCTTGAGCCGTGAAGATGGAGTCACCAAGAAGGCAGGTGAGGTGCGGCGCTGGTATTCAGAGCACAGATCTGTCCAGAGAGAGACGGTTTTGAAATTCCACTATTTGGTAGCACAGATTTTTCTTGACTCCGAGTGTCCCTTGCATGAAGAACGTGACCCCTTCAGATGCTGTGCAGGACTCACAAGGTGCCACACACTTGTTCCACCTCCCTGGACTTTGAACAACAGGGGTCTGAAACCCCTTCAAAGTGGAGACCTTTTAACATTGTTCTTTTCCCGCACTTCCTGTTGGCCAGTCGGTGTATTAGGGTTCTCGGAGGAAACAGAGCCAAAAGGCTAGAGATACAGATAGATAATGACATAGTTGATGTAGATGGTAGAGCTACGGATAGAGATGGGGAGTTTATTTTAGGAATTGGCCCATGCGAATAGAGGCTAAGAAGCAAGCTAGAGATCCAAGAAAGCTAGTGGTGTAATTCATTCTGGGTCCAAAGGCTTGAATCAGGAGGCCAAGGTGTGAGTCCTGGTCTCAGTCTAAGAGCCCCAAAGCCAGAGTGCCAATGTCTGAGGGTAAGAGAAGATGGCTATCTCAGTTCAGGCAGGGAGAGCCTGAATTTGCCCTTGCTCTGCCTTTTTGTTCTAGTCTGGGCTCCAGGGACTGAATGTTGCCCATGCTCTCGATGAAGGAGTATCTTCTTTACTTAGTCTCCTGATTCAAATGCTGATCTCTTCTGGCCACACGCTCACAGTCACACTCAGAAATCAAATTTTACCAGCCATGTGAGCATCCCTTAGCCCAGTCTAGATGACATAAAAAATGAGCCATCACTGTCAGATACTAACTAGTGTCCAAGAGCTGGGCATCAAGCAGTGGTTACAAGGCACTGTGGTACCAGGGCTTGTCGTGGGCTAGGAAGCCAATGGGGACAACACACTTGAAGGTCTCAGCTAGAGAATGATCCATGGGTTCCAGAAGTCATCCCAGTGACACCAGGAATGAGCAGGGAAAAGCCCTGAATCTGGTGTTCAGAGAAGCTGGTGTGGAGAATCGATACAAACTAACCTGTGAAATGCCCAGGATATGAGTCATAAATAGGTGGTGTTGGGAAGGGTATGGGGTCTTTGCCTCTCAGGCTCTCCCCAGAGGAAAAAAAACTGTAGCTGTTGGAACTCTAATACAACTTCAAATGACTTGAAATCACTACATAAATTGTAAAATGGAGCTCATGGTTCTACTTGTTTTCCAACAGTCCTCCCCACCCTAGGAAGGATAGAAAAGCAAAGCTAAGCTAGGAAGAAAAGGGAGGGCTTTTATTGGACACTGGAAAGGATCTTTCACTGGCTTAATCTATTCAACAGTTAACATTTCTGTCTCTCTCTCTCCCTGTTCCTCCCTCTTTCTCTCTCTCTTTCTCTCTCCCTCCCTCTCTTTCTCTCTCTCTATGAGAGAGAGGCCTTCCCTATGTAAGGGCCTATTTAGCCAGAGTGGCCCCACCCGGGTTGAACTGCCATTTTGTTGTTGATGCAGTAAAACTTAAATTGACCCTGCCCCCCCCCCCCCCCCCCCCCCCCCCCCCCCCGCCCCCAGGGGAACTTACTTAAAAACAAGTCCCGGAAACCAGTCACAGGTAACAAAGTCCAAATACAAGGGTGGGTCAGGCCAGGTGGAGGTATTCAATCAGTGGGGGCGCATACTGTCTCTGAGCTACCAAGGAGTATGGGCCTGCCCTTTGGGCACATTTTGGGCACCAATTCTCACCAAGGTGATAGGCTGGTTACAATTTACTAGGGTAAATTGTAATTCAGTTGGCCACCTAGCATGACTATGCAGCTTTCTCTGTGTGTTACAATTTCATTGGCCACCTGTGCGTTGCCAGGCCCAACCACATGGCCTTTGCTCTATAAAAGTTAGTCTGTGAAACAGAGAGGGGTCGCCCTCTCTTGTAAGAGGTGCAGCCCCGAACGTTTGGTTTGATTCTTGATGCTTGGCGCGAAATAAAGCTTTGCTTGACCTTCGCTTTATGTCAGTCTCGCTCCTTTAATCACAGACCCATTATGGGGGACCCAACACCTACACATATTCTCCTCACCCAACCTCCCTTCTTCCTTACTCCTTCTGTCATGTGATTCAACATTTCTGGAAGATTCTGGAGGAATTATGCAGGAATCATAATAGACATTGGGGAAATAGTTGTGTCTTGGTGCAAAGTGAGAAATGAAGGTTGAAGACAGTGACATTTATGGTGGTGCTGGTTGGGTGACTCTGTTAATCTTGACACACCTGTTACCGAGGTAAGATTCTGCTTCACCTGCCTTTCCCTCAAGAACTTCCTTTTTTGTTTAATTTGAGGATGTGGATGTCTGGGTGAAAATGAGTATATTTAACCATAGAGGGAGAAGGAAGAAGTTAGGTGTTCATTTGACTCAGTGCATAGTTCATTTTAATTTTCATTTTTTTTCCATGATATAATCCTGAGACCCCACTTAGATTCTCAAATAATTGTTTTCCTGGCTATATTGTCTTGAGTGAATCACTTAACCTTTCTGATCCTCAGTTTACCAAAACTTTGAGATGACAGTGATTATCCTTGTCTTACCTTCATTACAACTTAAAAAAATAAGGATTAAATAAAACAACACATGTAAATTTCGTATAAAGAAACTAGTTACTGTAATTACCCTTAACATCAATTTGAGGTAGTTAGCAACAAAATGCGCCTGCAGTAGAACTTTAGGTTAAAAAAAAAAAGTAACAAATAGTGGAATGGAATTCTAAGAAGGGTGACTGCAAATAGCAGAAACCCAAAGAAGAGAGTTCTTATCAGCACTGAGTGTTGAACTTCCTGGCGGAGAAGACATAAGGGGAAATTAACTAATAAAGGATGTTCTATTTCATCGGGAGACATCAACTTTTTACCAGAAATTTCACCCCTGCTTCTAGCTTAGGGTGGACTCAGAAAATATTTGGTGAACTGAACCAATACAAATTAGACATGAACTTTGCCTTCAGCCTAGTGGGGAAGAGTATAGTATAAGAATTCTTACTTAAGGGGCCAGCCAGTTTGCTAAAGCTATTTATGCAAGAAATAGAACTTGTCTTTTTAAGAGCATTTCTTTTATCAAATCCCATTGTTTGGTTGGTCAGCAATCATTTTGGAGGCACTCTTGATTATGGACACCACATTGGTTCTCTGCAGAGGGAGACAAAGGTGGTAAGGACCCAGGATTTCAACTTCTAGAAGCTATCCCAGAAAAAGACTTCTTCATGGATGCAAGGAGATATGTGTAAAAAAGATGTATGGTGCTATTGTTTGTATAGCAAGGAAAGTGAATGTAATGCAAAAGTCCTTCCATAGAGGAGTGGGTAAATAAATGATGGTATCTCCCCATAGTGGAACATTATGCAGCTGTTAAAATGAACAAGGTAAGGCCACGTGCTTCCTCAAGGAAGTATGCTGCTTCTTACACTGCTTAGTGGTGAAAGCAAGTTGCAAAACAACATATAGGCAGTGATTTCCTCTTTAGGAAAAATTGTAATGCTAATAGTTAATATATTTTTTACACACAAATTGTTGACAGAATATACATCATACTGGCAGTGGTTATCTTATGACCAAAGATTTTGGGGGCAGTTTCATTGTCTACACTTTGTATTTCTGTGATATTTGAATTTTATAGCGTTATCTGAATTTATTGCCTTGTATTACATGCATTATCAGAAAAAGCAATAAAGATATTAAGCACTGTGTAGGGAGCTGTGGATAGCGTGATGCATAAGTTAACAGTTCCCACCTTTGTAAAAGTCAAGGTCTAGTAGGGGAAATAGCCACGGAAGGAATTATACCACCATGTGAGCCCTGAAATGGCAGAACTGTGTACAGGGGCACATGGGAAGGGTGTCAGGACTCTTGAGTTAGGGCAGGATGAGGGAAGGGGTAATAGAGAAGGTGAATCCTTCCCTTCCAGCATGATCTAGAAGGATATACAGAACGGGCAGGCAGTTGTGTCAACAAGTGCCAAGGCAAGATTTGACATGGTCACCAGTGTGCTGGTAATTTGGGAAGTAGCTCAGGCCTTTGAACACTCTGACTCATGAAATGCCATGGGAGGCCAGACAGGGCAGGGGATATTTTAAAGACAGATGGTCTAAGGGAGGCACAGAGGGTCAACTCAAGTTTACTACAGACGAATCACATGGATCTGAGCGTCCCCCCACACTTGAAAAAACTTGGCATTAAATCAGAACTTAGCTGGTGATCTAAGGACAAATTCTAGACAATCCTAATTAATCCCTAAGCTTCCTGCATCACATGGTTCTTAAATCTTGACTTTATGGTCGGAGACAAGACACAAGTGTCACTAGAATGAGTATTTATCTAGAGATGAAATCACCAAGATACTTTGATTGATAGCAAGGTGAAGGACACAGCTTCAAGTTTCTTGCTGACAAAAAGAACTTTGTGTTTTCCCGATGTCCTCACATTCGTTCATCCCAGGGAGGGCTCTCGTGGACACACTGGTGGCCGGCCTCCATGTTCTCCAGCCTTTAGAGATGGCGTCCCTGTTGCTGCCTTTCCCCACGAATTTCTTGTGAGACCTTGGCAGCCTGACTTGGTGAGGTGGTTAGGAGACACAGTTCAAGGCGGAGTCCAGGGTGAGCAGTCTCTCTCCAGTTCTATTCTGGTGCTATAGAGCTAGAGAGGGAAAAGGAGCGAGAGAAATGAGAATGTTGATGGGAACTGAGCCAAGGACTCAAGCCTAAAAGGAGCTGCACCTAGCCAGAGATCTGCATCCGGACTGATTGGGAATTTCTGTTTTCTACCACTGGCTGGCTTCCTACACAGCCTCTGGGCTGTCCTTTCATCAGGAAAGTGTATCTGGGAGGGGGCTTGCATCTCTCTTGTTGAACTGTTTCTTCCCCGACAGTCCTCCTCAAGGGCCTTTTAGAGGCATGTAAGTAGCTCTCTCCCCTCCCTGGAAACTTATTGTTATGCATAACATACATTTAGAAAGTATACAAATCCTGTATCACTTGATGAATATTCACAAACAACACATTGGTCTAATCAACACTCAGATCAAAACGCAGGAGAGCAGCAGCCAGAAGCCTCCCTCAGTCAACATCCGCCCTTCCCTCGTCCTCCCCCCTCCACCACAGGAAACCCACTCTTCTCACGTCTAATGCCTTAGATCAGTTTTGCCCATTTATGAACTTTATATAAATGGAATTATACTTAAAAAATTTTATTTATTTATTTGACAGAGATCACAAGTAGGCAGAGAGAGAAAAGGGGGGGGGGGGAAGCAGGCTCCCCGCTGAGCAGAGACCCTGATGTGGGGCTCGATCGATCCCAGGACCCCGGGATCACGACCTGAGCCAAAGGCAGAGGTTTAACCCACTGAGCCACCCAGGTGCCCCTGGAATTATACTTTTATGTGATTCTGGTTTATTTGGCTCAATAGCATGTTTATGACATTCATCTGTTACTGCATTTATTTGTAGTTGGAACTTTTTTTTTTTTTTTTAAAGATTCTCTTTTAAAAAGAGAGAGATTGAGCAGGGAGAGGCAGAAGGACAAACAGATTCCCAGTTGAGCAGAAAGCCCTACGGGGGGCTCCATCCCAGGACCCCGAGATCATGACCTGAGCCAAAGGCAGAGGCTTCACTGACTGAGCCACCCAGATGCCCATGTAGTTTGAATACTCTTATTGCCTGTTGTCTTTGTCTTCGATGACTTTACCACTTTTGATGCGTGCTGTCAGGAATCATGGAGAGTGCCCCTCAGTTTGGAGTTGTGAGCTATTTTCTCATCCTTCGCCTGAGGTTATGGATACTGGGGAAGAATGTCACAGAGGTGACACCTCCTCATTACATCCTATCACACATTATCACAGATCAGTGGGATGTAGGACTGGGGATAGTGGTTTTCATCACTCAGTGAAGGCCGTGTCTGTCCGTTCCTCCACTGCAGAGTTTTTCCCTTTCCGTACTCTGTCCTCAGAAGTCACTCAGTGCAGCCATCGCTCGAGATAAGGAAAAGAAAGCTCCACCTCCCGGAGGGAGAAGTATCAGAGGCTATGTGGACATCTTAAAACCTCCACAGTAATTAATACATATTTTAGGGAACATACTTTGAGGCTCTGCAAATATCCTGTTTGTCCTTCAAGGGTTACCCCTTAATTTTAGCATTTCTTTTTTTTTTTTTAAGATTTTATTTATTTATTTGACAGAGATCACAAGTAGGCAGAGAGGCAGAGAGAGAGAGAGGAGGAAGCAGGCCCCCGCTGAGCAGAGAGCCCGATGTGGGGCTCAATCCAAAGACCCCGAGATCACAACCCAAGCCGAAGGCAGAGGCCCAACCCACTGAGCCACCCAAGTGCCCCTAATTTTAGCATTCTTTAGTGGAGATTGGCTGTAGCAGTTATCACTGTGGTTTCTCATAGTGTTTTTCTGTTTCTCTCTTTCCTTCTGCTTTTTTTGCTTGGAATTTTTCTATAAGAAGATTTGTCTTACCTTATTTAAATCAGCATGGAAAAATGGATCTTTATTCTTTGGATTATAATCCCATGCTATTGTTATTTATTTTGTTGCTCATATTTTTCGAGTTTGGATACTGGGAGCTCTTTCAGGTACATTCCTGTGTCCCTTGACATGCTTTTCATTTTTCTAAATCATGGTAAGAACTTAACACTAGATCTACGGTTTGAACAATTTTTTTTTAAGTCTACAATAATGTATTGTTGACTATGGGCACAAGATTGTACAACAGACCTTTAGAGCTTATTTATCTTGGCTTGACTGAAACTTTATGCCTGATAATTAGTAAGTCCTCATTTCCTGCTCCTCTTGCTGCTGGCAACCGCCGTTCCATTCTTTGAGTCTATGAACTTGACTATTTAAGATACTTCATATAAATGGAGTCAGGCACTATTGGCCTTAGGACTGGCTTTTTTTTTAAAAACTTTTTAAATTTAAGTACTCTCTTATTTTCTGCACTATGAGATCTTTTAGATTTCAGACCTAAAATCAACCATTTCTTTTTATTGGGAAATGGTATTTAGAAATCAAGATCTGGGTATTATTTGTGTTCACTGCTCTTGGGATGTCACTGCTTCTAGGCCTTCTTGGTAGACATAGCTGGAGAATTACACAGCATACACATGTATACACTTGTAAGAATTCATATCTAGATTTATTTATGTATCCATTTGTATAGATGTTTGAATAAAACATATTTCTACTGATATCCCCGACTCAAATCTAGTGCCATGGGGCTCATTTTATTATTTTTTAATTTTTTGATAAATTTTTAATTTAAATTTGATTTAGTTAACATACACTGTATTATTAGTTTTAGGGGTAGAATTTAGTGATTCATCAATTGCATATAATGCCCAGTTCTCATTACATCAAGTGTTGTCCTTAATGCCCATCACCCAGTTACCCTATCCCCCTATTCCCTTGCTTTCTTTGTTACAACCCCCTCACTTTATTTCGTATAGTTAAGGGTCTCTTATGGTTTTCTTCCCTCTCTGTTTTTATCTTATTTTCTTTTTCTTTCTCTTCCTCTATTATATTCATCTGTTTTATTTCCTAAATTCCACGTATGAGTGAAATCATATGGTATTTGTTTTTCTCTGACTTGTTTTGATTAGTATAATATCCTCTAGTTCCATCCACATCATTGCAAATGGCAAGATTTCATTCTTTTTGGTGACGAATATTCCATTGTGTGTGTGTGTGTGTGTGTGTGTGTGTATATATATATATACACACCACATCTTCTTTATCCATTCATCTGTTGATGGACATCTGGGCTCTTTCCTTAGTTTGGCTGTAGTGGATGTTGCTGCTATAAACATTGGGTTGGGTTGCAGGTGCCTCTTTGAATCACTGTGTTTGTATCTTCTGGATAAATACCTAGTAGTGCAATTGCTCAGTCATAAGGTAGTTCTATTTTTAACTTTTTGAGGAACCTCCATACTGTTTTCCAGAGTGGCTGCTCCAGCTTGCGTTCCCAGCAACAGCGTAGGAGGGTTCCCCTTTCTCCACATCCTTGCCAACATCTATTGTTTCCTGTGTTGTTAACTTCAGCCATTCTGACTGGTGTGAGGTGGTATCTCATCGTGGTTTTGATTTATATTTCCCTGATGCTGAGTGATGTTGGGCACTTTTTTGGGGGGGAGCATTTTTTCATGTGTCTGTTAGCCCATTTCTTTGGAGAAATGTCTGTTCATGTCTTCTGCCCATTTCTTGATTGGATTATTTGTTTTTTCGCTGTTGAGTTTGATAAATCCTTTTAGATTTTTTTTTACATTAGCCCTTTATCCAATATGTCATTTGTGAATATCTTCTCCCATTCTGTGGGTTGCCTTTTGGTTTTGTTGATTGTTTCCTTTGCCTTGCAAAAGCTTTTTATCCTGATGAAGTCCCAGAAGTTCATTTTTGCTTTTGTTTCCCTTGCTTTTTGGAGATGTGTCTAACAAGAAGTTGCTGCAGCTGAGGTCAAAGAGGTTGCTGCCTGTGTTCTCCTCTACAATTTTGATGGCTTCTTGTCTCATGTTGAGGTCTTTCATCCATTTTGAGTTTATTTTATTTTATTTTTCTATTAATATATAATGTATTATTTGTTTCAGGGGTACAGGTCTGTGAATCATCAGTCTTATGCAATTCACAGCACTCACCATAGCACATACCCTCCCCAATGTCCATAATCCAGCCACCCTATCCCTTCCACCCGCCTCCCCTCCAGCAACCCTCTATTTATTTCCTCAGAGTAAGAGTCTCTTATGGTTTGTCTCCCTCCCTGGTCCCATCTTGTTTCATTTTTTCCTCCCTTCCCCCTATGACCCCTTGCCCTGCCTCTCAAATTCCTCATACCAGAGAGATCATATGATAATTGTCTTTCTCTGATTGACTTATTTTGCTTAGCATAATACCTTCTAGTTCCATCCATGTCTTTGCAAATGGTGAGATATCATTTTTGATGGCTGCATAGTACATATATATATATATATACATAAATATACACACACACACACACATATATCACATCTTCTTCATCCATTCGTCTGTTGATAGACATCTAGGCTCCTTCCATAGTTTGGCTATTGTGGACATTGCTGCTATAAATATTCAGGTTCGTGGGCCCCTTCAGATCACTATATTTGTAATCTTTAGGGTAAATACCCAGTAGTGCGATTGCTGGGTTGTAGGGTAGCTCTATTTTCAACTTTTTTTTAAAAAGATTTTAATTTATTTATTTGATAGGCAGAGATCACAAGTAGGCAGAGAGGCAGGTGGAGGTGGCGGGGGTGGTGGGGGGAAGCAGGCTCTCTGCTGGCAGAGAGCCGGATGTGGGGCTTAATGCCAGGACCCTGAGACCATGACCTGAGCCAAAGGCAGAGGCTTTAACCCACTGAGCCACCCAGGTGCCCTATTTTCAACTTTTTGAGGAAACTCCATACTGTTTTCCAGAGTGGCTGCAGCAGCTTGCATTCCAACCAACAATGTAGGAGGGTTCCCCTTTCTCCACATCCTTGCCAACACCTGTTGTTTCCCGACTGGTTAATTTTAGCCATTCTGACAGGTGTGAGGTGGTATCTCACTATTTTGAGTTTATTTTTGTATATGGTGTAAAAACGTGGTACAGTTTCATTCTTCTGCATTTGGTTGTCTAGTTTTCCCAACACTATCTGTTGAAAAGACTCTTTTTTTTCCATTAGATATTCCTCCTGCTTTGTCAAAGATTAGTTGACCACAGAGTTGAGGGTCCATTTCTGGGCCCTCTGTTCTGTTCCATTGATTTACATGTCTGTTTTTCTGCCAGTACCGTACTGTCTTGATGATTACAGCTTTGTAATAGAGCTTGAAGTTTGAAATTGTGATGCCTCCAGCTTTGGTTTCTTTTTCAATATTTATTTAGCTATTTGGGGTCTTTTCTGGTTCCATACAAATTTTAGGATTGTTTGTTCCAGCTCTGTGAAAAATGCTGATGGTATTTTGACAGGGACTGCATTGATGTGTAGATAGCTCTGGGTAGCATGGACATTTTCATAATATTTGTTCTTCCAAACTGTGAGCATGGATGTTTCTCCATTTCTTTGTGTCTTCTTTAGTTTCTTTCATAAGTGTTCTGTAGTTTTCAGAGAGCTCATTTTAGATTTTTCTTTCATTTCTTCTTTCTTTGATGGTGAAAAACCTGGCTGTCATTATGTGCAATATATTTATTTTCCAATCTTAGTATATGTAGGCATCCTAACCTGTGCTCCTGTGAGAAACAAATTTGCCAACTAGAATATTGTGTTATTGACAGGTTTTATGGCTTTAACTTTACAGCATCTAGATAAAATCTTGTTTTCCAGGGTGATTTAGATCTGTTCCTTTCTTCTCCAGCCCTCCTCAGGGAGGTCTTGTCATTCATCTGTAACACAGTTGGGTGCATTTGTCACATGTGTATGGCTTAATCAGGAAAAGGCTTATGTTATTTCATAGAAACAGATTATGGATGCAGCAATATATTGAAAGGGAGACTAGGTGAAGGCCTCTCCTTTTCTCAAGATTCTAACCAACTGGAAATAGACATAAGTTGCCAAATGGGAGTTAGATCATAGTCTCATGTTTGATACTGATGAAGATGGGTTGGAACACACAGTGGGGCATCTTCCTCTCAGGTGCAATTTCACAAGTGCTCTGAGGCAGAGGTGAAAAACAGCAGATCTTACCTGCAGTGGGGGTACAGGGAGGGGAAGGTGAGGAAGGGCCTATGTAGGTGAGGAAGAAAGCAGACTTGACTTAGAGAGTAAGGTAGTAGGAGGGAGAAGGACAAGGCAGAGCAGGAAATCAATTCTACTCTAAAGGACCAATGGGTTATGTGGACCCCTTGGATTTCAGGCTGTCCAGAAGGTTAAAGTGTGTTGTGGTCAGAAACAGGAGTGCTCATTCTGGGTCTGGAGCCATCTGAAAAGGAGTGCGGCTCTCTTCTTTTCAGTGGGAGGTGCTCTCTTTCAAATAGTTACATTACTTACTCAACAGACTTTAAGAAGGACAAGTGTCTTTCCTTAGAGGACAAGTCACTGTAGTGCTTCTGAAATTAACACAGGAGTGGCAGTTAAAAAAATAGAGCCTTGGTTTTCTGATTAGAATCTGATTTTGTGCTCATTAAAAATATTTAGGAACTATGAAATATAAATAATAAAATTAAATAATATAACCAAGAAAAACACATATTAGGATTTTTAAAATATTCTTTTTAAAAAATTAACTTATTTGTATCTTTTCAAAGAATTAGACTTTGGCTTCATTGATTTTTTCTATTTTTTGCCTTGCTTTTTTATTAATTTTCATGTTGCTTCTCACTTCTTCCATTTATTGTGAGTTTATCATTTCCTTTTCTAACTTGTAATGCAGAAGTTTGGGTCTTTGATATAAAATTGCTCTTTTTTTCTTGTCTACATATTTAAAATGATAAATTCTCCAAGCATGGCTGCCGCGATATCCTACAGTTTTTGATATGTTGGTTTTTCCTTTCATTTAGTTCAAAATATTTTCTAGTTTCCTTGGTAATTTCTTCTTTGGCCCATGAGTTATTTAGAAGTGTCTTTGTTTAATTTCTAAATATTTGAAGATTTTCCAGATATTTTCTCTTATTTATTACTGACTTAACTTCAGTGTGGTCAGAAAACATACTCTGCATGATTTCAATTCCTTTAAACTTATTGAAATTTATTTTATGGCCCAGAAGATGACCTATCTCAGTAAAATTTCCATGAGCACTTGGAAACAATGAGTATTTTGTTGTTGTTGTTGGGTAGTCTCTATAACTCTCAATTAGCTCAAGTTGGTTCAAAGTGTTCAAATCTTCTGTAGCCTTCCTGATTTTTTTTTTTTGCTACTTTAATGAGAGATGAGTATTAATATCTCTGACTATAATTCTAGATTTGTCTATTTCTCCTTTTGGTCTGTTTAAGTTATTTGAAGCTTCATGTAATTTGAATCTTTCTTATTGGGTATATATACATTAAGGATTATGTCTTCTTGATATAATGATGAAGAAGTGATGAGGTTTGAGAAGGTCAGTTTGTCTTCCATAATGAAGGTGGGCCTCATCCCATCAGTTGAAAACCTTAACAGAACAAAGACTGATTTCCCCTGAGCTAGAAGGAATTCTGCCATGAGAGAACCCTATACATGAGTTGCAATATTGGCTCTTCCTTGGGTCTCCAAGCTGCCTGCCCACCCTGCAGATTTTGGACTTGCCAGCCTCCATACTCATGTGAAGCAATGCTTTTTCTTTTAATTTTTTTTTTTTTAAGATTTTATTTATTTAATTCAAACAGAGAGAGAGCATGAGGAAGGGGGAGAGGCAGAGGGAGAAGCAGACTCCCCGTTGAGCAGGGAGACCAACGCAGAGCTTAATTCCAGGACCCTGGCACCATGACCTGAGCCACACAGGCACCTGTAAGCAGTTCTTTAAAATGAATCTCTCTCAGTGTGCCTGAGTGGCTTAGTCGATTAAGCATCTGACTCTTGACTGAGCTCAGGTCTTGATCTCAGGGTGGTGAGTTCAAGCCCTGAGTTGGAGTCCATGCCCAGTGTGGAGCCTACATAACAAACAAACAAACAAACAAACAAACCAAAAAACACACAACCCAAAACTCCCTTTTCTTGATAAAAATCTTATTGGTTCTGTGACTCTGGAGAACACTGACTAATACAGTTGTGTTTGGTAATTTTTCATTTTTGATATATTTTTCATGCCTTTAAGTTCCATTTGGTTCTTTTCTTCATGTCTTTTAAATATTTGCACTTATGTTCATATTGTTCTTTATTCTTGATCATGTTTATAAGAGATGTTTTTAAAATTCTTTTTTTTTTTAAAGATTTTATTTAGTTATTTGACAGACAGAGATCACAAGTAGGCAGAGAGGCAGGCAGAGAGAGAGGAGGAAGCAGGCTCCATGCTGAGCAGAGAGTCCGATATGGGGCTCGATCCCAGGACCCTGAGATCATGACCTGAGCCGAAAGCAGAGGCTTAACCCACTGAGCCACCCAGGCGTCCCATGTTTTTAAAATTCTTATCTGCCATTTCCATCATTTCTGGATCTGTTTCACTTGATTGATTTTTCTCCTTTTGAGTCACATGGCCTTTCCTTTGTGTACATGCTTCCCTGATGTAGCTTCTTTTCCTTATAAGGACCCTAATAATATTGGATTAGGCCTTATGGTCTCATTTAACCTTAATTACCTTTAAAAAGCCTCTATCTCCAAATATAGTCACATTGGAGGTTAGGGTTTCAACATATAAATTTGGGTGAAACACAATTCTGTCTGTAACACTGATGCTTTGCTTTTTGTTTTGTTTTGTTTTTTCCTTTAAGAAGAACCAGCCTTCGTCCTGGCAGGGAGTTGTGCTGCTTGAGGACCAGCCTATTCCTTTGAAGAATTGTTTTCAGTTTTGTTAGGGTAATTCTGTGGTAGTCTTTACCCCGGATCTAATTTAGCCCCACGAACAGGGCATGGCCCTTCTAGATTCCATACTGAATGATCTCGGTGATCGATGATGAGTCACTATGCTCTCTGGTCAAAACTTAAATTTCTCTCAGCCCCTTCAGTCCTGGAAAGTGCTCAGCTTACAGATCCCTAGCCATTACCTTCTTGGCTTTGCCGGGCTTCACCCTATTAATCCACACCTTAGTACTTGGCAACAAGCTCAAGGGGACTCTTATGAATTTTCTGAAGCGCTTTCTCTGTATAGGTCTTTCTTCTCTGGAATTTTGCCCCCATGAAGTCTGGCTGTCTCAGCCTTCTCAAGTTCAGATCTCTGTATCTTAATCCAGCAAGACTGCCAACCTGCTTGGGATTCTTCTTGCCTGTGGTGTGTAAGTTTCGTTCAGGCAAGAGCTAGGGCAAAAATAAGGCTTACCATATCTCCTTTTTTTTTTTTTTTTGTTGCAGAGATCACAGTCCTACGATGACTGTTTGCTGCTCAGCATTCAGAAACCATTGTTGGTGTACTTTTATTTTTGATTTTCTAGTTGCTATAGTAAGTGGACTGTGCATTCCCAGTTATTCTGTCATGGCATACCCATTTGTCCTGATGCAGTTAAGAACCATGGTGTCTAGATTTCGAATCTGCTTTGTCTCTCTTACTTTGTTTCAAAAGCATTTTCCTCAACATTCAAAACTCCTTTTTTTTTTTAAATTTAAAAATATTAAATTTAAATTAAATTTAAAAATAAAACATTGTTTTATTTTTATTTTATTTTTTAAAAATATTTTATTTATTTACTTATTTAAGAGAGAGAGAGAGAGAGAGATATCCCAAGTAGGCAGAGAGAAAGGCAGAGAGAGAGGAAGGGAAGCAGGCTCCCTGATGCGGGGCTCCATCCCTGGAGCCTGGGATCATGACCTGAGCCGAAGGCAGATGCTTCACTGACTGAGCCACTTAAGAGCCCTATATATTTTGACTGAAGAACAAAGCAAGGGATAGATTCAGGCCCTGGAACTTGGCCTTGGTCTTGACAAGGCATTGACAGGCAGAGGGAATAGGGCTGTGGAAAGTTCTCCATTACAAGGGCACTTTAATCCATTCTCTCAAATCATGGCTTGAGTTTGCGTTTGATCCAATAAATACCTCCACCCATAGATGAGTTTCTTACATCCAGGTAGCTGGATATCAGTGGATATGAGTCGGATCTTTGGAGGTAAGACATGTTTAGGTTAAGGCTTAGCTTTACTCGATAGGTATATGCTTTTGGGAAAGTCACGGTACTTCTTCAGAGCCTCCGTCTGCTCACTTGTAAGATGGAGAATGTGTATAATGGCCTCCCAGGGCTATCATTCAGTCTGATGGGGATAATATTTTCAAGAGTATGGGGTATCATGTCTGATACGCGATAGGGTTTCTCTAGTTGGCTTTGGGTTTCTTTAAAAAAAAAAATCAAGTATAAAATGGTGGGCTGGATGTGTCGAGGTCTGAAGTGAGTGCAGGGGTACCTTGAATGCTCAAGTGACTCTCTCTATCAGTTCTTGTCTCTCTTTGCTTATGAACCAGAAAATGAAACTAGGCAGATGATCTCTACCAAGGTTATCATCAGATTCATGGTTGTGAAAGTCTAGTGACTCTGCCAGGTGAGGCTTATTTCCATCTGACAATTTCAGGACGGGCTGCACTGGAAGCTGTCTCTGTCCCTCCAGCCTTCCCACGAGGGCTGCCGGCGGCTGTTACTTGGATAGGCTGCGGCGGCAGCGGCCTGTAATAGGCTGGTGGGGCTCATGGCAGAATCGTCCGGGCTGTAGGCGATGGGGAGGCGAGACTGTTATGGAAGGCCATTCGATCATTCGAGAACCTCACATTTCATTTAGCGTTCTTCCTCTTTTTTCCTTTTCTTTTAGCTAGTTTCCTTCCTGATCCTTCCATCATTTCTGCTGTTCTAAGACCTCCGTGTGTATTGTTTTCTCCTCCCGGAATGCCCCTCTCTTCATCCCAGTCTGGATACCCTGATTTCTCCTTTAGACCGTGGCCCCGCACGGGGTCACGTTTGCCATTTGCTCTCACCCTCACTCTTACACTCTCTAGTCATTCCCTGTTTGTTCATGCATGTTGTCTGGCACGTAGCAGAGGTTGGAGGGATTACATAACCTGTTCAGTCCCCAATGCCATCCAGGAGAGACTTGCCAAAGGAGAGAGCTCTTCACACGACAGGAACGTCACATTGGAGTTAGCCACAGATGGGGGGCAGGACAAGATTCTGAAAGTTCTCCGGAGTGTATGTGAGGCACAGCCAAGTACTCATGTGCCTGCTTGTTCCTTCCTTCAGTCATCTGTTCAGTATTTACTGACCCATATGTGCCAGACTCTGTTACAGAGACTAGAAATGAAACTAGTGAACAAAACAAAACAAAAAGCCTATCTTTATAGAGCATATACTTTAGTCAGGGCAGCTGCTAATGGCTGAAGAGATTCACTAAGCCATGGGGTGTGAAGCAGGATGAACAGAGATAAAGCAGCCTTTGGGATAGGTGAGGCAGGAAGAAGTACTTGAGCTCGAAGGATCAGGGAAACTTCTCTGAGAGCATTGGACAGAGATCTGGAAGAAGGGAAGGGTCAGTGATTCATACATCTGGGGAAAAAAGTGTTTGGGGCTGGAGGAATGGCAGGGAAAAGGCCCTGGGGCAGGAGCAGGCTTGCTAACAATAACCACTATGGTTTCTCTATATGAGAAGGTAACCCCAGAATTTCTGTTTTGGGGTTTATTCTTTGGCATTTTTAGCTCTTACAAGATAAACCCAAATCAAATAATGTTATGGGTCAACTGCCTCATATGTGGTGGCCACGTTCCTGGAGATGCGAGCCTGTCTGTGTGGACTTAATTTTTGTAATTGAATTCCACTTTCAAGGCACACGATGAGCTTGTCATTTTAAGGGACCCCCATGGCTGATCCTTTTAATAGAATGGATGATCAGCCTTAGAGGGTCCCTTGGGTTCTTCTCAGTCTAAAACCCTATGATTTTATGTCCTTAGAGATACTGAAATTTCATCTATTTTCACAAAGGGGGAGATGACACAGCACTGTGAACAGGTAAGTGGCAGTTAGGCAGGCAGGAAAAGTTTCATGGGAAGAGACTGAATTTTTTCCCCCCTGAACTCTCAGGACCATTTTCTGGTTAAAAAAGCAGCCCATCCTCAGAATAGGCCAATTTGGCAGGCTCATCCTACAGCCGTGCACAGATGTGTCTGGGCCGCTGGTTGTGTAGGGTACTTTGCTCAGTCGAGGTTGGGAGGGAAGGCTCTTCCTTTAGGCCTCCTCTTTCTACCATGGGTGGAGGGCAGCTGGAATGCTAGTTCTGAAGATCGTTTTCCATGTTTTATATGTTCCCCAGATTTTCACAGTTGGAGTGGTTTCATCATGATTGTGTTGTTACTTCTGGACATTAGAAGATTCAGACAGTGCTTTTTTTTAAATGTTCAGTTATCCACTGTATGGTACAACATTAGTTTTTGATGTAGTGTTTGATGATTCATGAGTTACATAAAACACTCAGTGCTCATCACAACATGTGCCCTCTCTAGTACCCATCACCCTGTTTTCCCATCCCTCCACTCCCATCCCTCTGAAACTCTCAGTTTGTTTCCTGGGATCCACAGTCTCTCATGGTTCATCTCCCTCTCTAATTTCTCCCCTTTCAGATTTCCCTCCCTCCCCCTATGGTCCTCTATGCTGTTGCTTATGTTCCACATATGAGTGAAACCATATGATAATTGTCTTTCTCTGCTTGGCTTACTTCATTTAACATAATCTCCTCCAGTTCCTTCCATGTTGATGCAAATGGTAGGTGTTCATCCTTTCTGATGGCTGAGTAATATTCCATTGCGTATATGGACCACATCTTCTTTATCCATTCACCTGTTAAAGGGCATCTCAGCTTATTCCATGGTTTGGCTATTGTGGACATTGCTGCTGTGAACATTGGGGTGCATGTGCCCCTTCTTTTCACTACATCTGTATCTGTAGGGTAAATACCCAGTAGTGCAATTGCTGGGTCGTAGGGTAGCACTATACTTAACATCTTGAGAAACCTCCATACTGTTTTCCAGCATGGTTGTACCAACTTGCATTCCCACCAACAGTGTAAGAGAGTTCCCCTTTTTCCTCATCCTTGCCCACATTTGTTGTTTCCCGATTTGTTAATTTTTGCCATTCTAACTGGTGTAAGGTGGCATCTCATTGTGGTTTTGATTTGTATTTCCCTGATGGCTAGTGATGTTGAACATTTTTTCATGTGTCTGTTGGCCATTTGTATGTCTTCTTTGGAGAAATGTCTGTTCATGTCTTCTGCCCATTTTTTGGACTGGGTTTTTCGAGTGTTGAGTTTGTGAAGTTCTTTATAGATCTTGGATACGAGCCCTTTATCTGTAATATCATTTGTGGATATCTTCTCCCATCCATGGGTTGCCTCTTTGTTTTGTTGACTGTTTCCTTTGCTGTGCAGAATCTTTTTATCTTGAAGAAGTCCCAGTAGTTCATTTTTGCTTCTATTTCCCTTGCCTTCGGAGACATGTCTTGAAAGAAGTTGCTGGGGTCAGTGTCGAACCCGTTACTGCCTATGTTATCCTCTAGAATTCTGATGGGTTCTTATCTCACATTGAGGTCTTTTATTCACTTTGCATTTATCTTTGTGTATGGTATAAGAGAATGGTCCAGTTCAGACAGTTCTATACTTAGGCACCAAAAGGAAACAGAGAGCTAAAATGCTGGGGTCACTTCCACCAGCAGATCAATTTGTTTGGCACTGATAAAGTATGGTCACCCAAGAGAGTGACCTCACTGCAGTCCTCAGGGACACTCTCCATCCTTCTTCTCTATCTGACAAGAAGGCAAATGAAGGTCGTCTGGAACTGCCCCTGGGTACAGTTCTGAGCTTCATCCTTCTGAAACATCTTCTTAGTTCTATTTTCCTTGAGCTGACACAGCTCTTGTTTGACCCACTCATCTGTTGCTCTTTGAATCTAAATGTTGGGCGGAGTTTGTCCATGTTCAGCTAGATGGTAAGTTCTTTAAAATTCCACCCACTCATTCACCCTATGAGTAGATACTCTGGAGCTGCTCCAGGCCAAGCACTGTTCCCCTCTGGTCGCATGGAGCTCACATGGTCACAGCAATTCCTGTTGCTCATCTAGAGTCCACTTACCTCTGGCAATTCCACAGATGGGCATTGTCTTTCCAGTAGTACCCGAATCACCACTAGTGTGTTAACGATGGCAGGATTGTAGAAGGTTGTTGGTCCAGTGGGTTTGCAGGGAATGTTGATCTCGATGATACAGATAGAATGAATTTCAAGATCACCACTCCTTTGTGGAGTCAGAGAAAGTCACACAGCCACTTAGTCCACTTTTATCCATTTCTTTTCATATTCTCCAGGTCGAGTTCAAGATCTTTTCCCTCCTCTCTCTCTTTCTCTCCCCTGTTGGATGACTTGGCAGAGATCTTCCTTATGTTTTCAGCTCTGATAAAGAGCTTTTATACCAGAGCTATTTTAAAGGCAAATTAAACAATTACACAGAAGCACAAAAAGGTTCTAAAAAGTATTTTTTTCTTTATATTGTATTATTGAACTAAATGTTTTACGGGAGTTTAAAAGCAAAGTGATCATTGAGTGGACCTCCTAGCATGTACCGATCCAGTCTTGGAAGATTGCATGTAAACCAACATTTTGTAACTCAAGTTCTATTTTAAGTTCACTCCGAAAAGTTGTTATTTAAAGCAATCTTGTAAAAAGAATAATCAGAAGCCCCTGAATGTTGGAGTCAGCAGGGGCAGCAGATTTTTTAAAAGAGGCTGGGAACATGACTACTACAGCCATCCTGGTTTTATCTCCAGACTGGTTGGTCCTGGGAAACAACTTTATTCTTGGGGAACTTTGGGAATAGTGAAAGAGGAGAAAGTGGATCAAAAGTTCTGTGAAGAATGGATGATGGCTTTATTGGCTTCATTTTTTTCCACTGGGGGAATGGCTCACCACACCCACTGTCCCACCCCAGCCTGTCCCCAGAGGGATTCAGGAAAATGGTCTCAGTTCCTTCTTAAATGACTGGAAGGAGAATGGGGTGGGGAGGAGTCATGCCTTGCTCTCACAGTACTCAGTTACCAGAGTACCAGAGCATCCTTTCCCAGGAGCCTGAGGATGCAACATTACAGGGAAAGGGGAGATTTCCACCCCTGCACGGAAAAGTTCCTAAAGATGTGTTTATGATATTCTGTTTGGAAAAGAGACAAGATCATTTGTTTGAACATCTGACTTGGCAACAGAATCACATAATTTGCATTTATTGGGGGCATTTTTTTGGTTGTTATCTTGAGAAGAAACACAGGAAAAGTTGGTTCCAAACCCGACATTCCACAAGGAAATGGAAATTTCATTGCTCCTTTCTGACATAAAAGGTCATCTTGTTGTTTATCTACAAAGCCAGGGGAAATTGGCTGTTGAGTATTTAGCATTTGGAAACACTGGCCCAAATTCAAAGAAGTCTGATGCTCTCTCCCCTCCCTGCCCTGTTTTTATTTAAAGATGTTGCACTCATGAATCATTGGGCGAAAGCTTGAAATATAGTTCCTTCTGTTTTAGGAGATGAGGGCCTTAGTCCAAAAGGAGGAACACAAAGTCAAGGATGTCCCAGAACTCCTAAGAATGTAGACACTGAGAAGGTAGCTGCTATAATACTCCTGGTCTCTGGGTTACAGGATACACTGGACTCTTAGACTTGCTGAAATCACCAAAAATCTTGGGCAAGATGGGGATCACAGACCTGTGCTGAAATTTCCAGCAAAGTTACCCTTTAAGCAGGACATGACAGTTAGGGCCCGGGGCAAATTGAAAATGTGGGGTTTCTTGTTCAAAAGAGTGTAGTTAAAGGGACGCCTGGGTGGCTCAGTTGGTTAAGCAGCTGCCTTTGGCTCGGGTCATGATCCCAACGTCCTGGGATCGAGTCCCACATCGGGCTCCTTGCTCAGCGGGGAGCCTGCTTCTCTCCCTCTGCCTCCGCTCGCGCTCTCTCTCTCTCTCTCTCTCTCTGACAAATAAATAAATGAAATTAAAAAAAAAAAAGAGTGTAGTTAACGATATTAAATTATATACTTTTTCTTTTAGAAACATTTTACTACTTATAAATCAATGGTGTAATTGTGATATAGGAATAACAAAAATGATAAATAGTAAAAGTTATGTTTGTGGTCATAATTTTATATACTATAATAAAAATACTTTATCGGTGCAATATCTTGATTGGCTGTAAGATTTTTCTGGCTCTCTTTTTTGCTAATTCATTTTTGAGATTATCAAAATTTATACTCTTAGCAATTTCATTTTCGTTTGATATAATTGAAAGCGATCTCTTTGCACGTACAAAATCACAAATAATGTTTGAAACTTTAATTTTGAGAAGGATCTTTCTGCTGAGTTACTGGTGTTATTGGAATTGTTATAGGAGTTTAAGAGTATCTTTTGGGTATAACAGCTTTAGGATAAATTTCTTAAAAATTTATTTTGGAATAGAGACTTCAGGAGTCTATAGCTAATGATTCTTGTTTTAACAATTTTTCTAAAAATATTTAACTCTTCGTACAGTTCAGTCTTGTGTAAGTCCGAGTTTAGTTTTAAATAAGAGCATTTTAATGAAAGTTTTCTCTGACACTTCCCGTAAGTTGGAGCGAGTCCTGTGAGCAGCTGAAAGTACCTTCGTGATTTGTATGTAATTCAA
The DNA here is from genome assembly GCA_004024625.1 of Mellivora capensis. Taxonomy (NCBI): domain Eukaryota; kingdom Metazoa; phylum Chordata; class Mammalia; order Carnivora; family Mustelidae; genus Mellivora; species Mellivora capensis. The sequence continues at coordinate 90,220 of PISX010004475.1, read as the reverse complement.
AATGCTTGTTTATGTAGTCCAGTGTGTTTCTTCATACAAGGAAAAATTAATTTAGAAATGGTCTCTCTTGAGGTACCTAGCTAGCTTAGTTGGTGGAACATACAACTCTTGATCTTAGGGTTGTAGGTTCGAGTCCCATGTTGGGTATAGAGACTACTTAATGAAAACTGTCTTTTTTTGCTAATAAGTGATTCACTTAGAGTTTCATTACGAAATGGTCCTCTTTTCTGTTGCATGTGGCAACCTTTAAATTCAGTTTCTAATTCTAAGCCTGTGGATCTTTGCTCTGCTTTTTTGCAGTAGATCTCAAAACTGGAGATTCTAAAGTCTTTTAACGAATCTTTATAGCACCTGGATATGCTGTAATGCGATGTTCCTGGGCACATTTTTCTTTTGTAGTAATTTACTGACAGAGTTTACTGCCTGAGCACCAGCAGTCTCTGTCCTGGCTCCCAGGACAGAGAGTTCATATTTATGCAGATGTAACAGGGATGGGCTCCAGACTCTGACAGGCAGGCTGCACACCCCCCACCCCCGCCCGCCGCCCGCAGCCATGGCCATTGCTGCCACCCACCTGGGCTTAGGTTCTAGTGCTGGCTGCCGCAGCCTGCCATACCCGGAGCCCTGAGCCTGTGTGTGTTATTGTAGCCTCGTGAGTCCTCTCTGCTCATATGCATGCTCCGTTGTCTCCTTAGACTTCACTTACATAACTCAGGTGGAGAGACAAAATCAAGAATTTCAAGACAGCAATGGTAGAGCATTAAGGCAAGCCTGGGCTCCTTCTGAGAGAGTCCCTCTCTGCCTGCACAGGTCCTACACACATGAAGCCGGCCCTGCCTAGACATACAGAAGACGGCTAATTGAGGGAATGTGGGTTCTGACCACATACTGCCTAACTTCGTTTCTGCTAGATCATCTTCACTACCAGGAAGTTCATCCTCATGTCTAATCCTGGCTCAAAGAGGCCATTTTTCTTACCCTGTCTCTAAAGATTTTGTTACTCTCATTAGTGGATCTAGTGAGTGCAGCACGGACTAGCACCTGTTTTCACAAGGGGGAAGACTGATTTCCTTGTATTCCTGGCTTTACTTGTAGACTATGAGGTTGCATAATCAGAAAGGGCTTGAGAGTTTCCCTAATCTGGGGGCCATCAACAGAATCTCCCGCAGGCTCACGATTGTGTTATATTCCCTGTGTGTATTCCTAGAGATCCAGATTCCAGACATCAGGGATGTGGTCACGGCGTCTGCATTTTAACCAGCTTTAGCTAGGGGTTCTGACAGCCAGACTAGTGTGGGACTACGGACAATTTTCCCAATTAGGAATTTGTTCAAGTTTCCACAGCTGTAGTCCTATGTCTGTCCTGGACTCCGGGGCTCCTCTTTGTCCTCCCACAGTTTGTCTGCTTTATCTGATTCAGCAGTCCATGCCCCATCTTCATAGTCTCTCCTTTTTAGCCACATAGTAAAACAGGAGGTCACTCCTTTTCTGTTAGATACCTTCTGTGACTTTCAATCCAATGAAGTGACGTTAAACCCAAGGAAGGTACTGGGTGCCTTGCTAAGCTAGCACAATCAAATGGTGTGTGGGGTGTGTGTGTGTGTGTGTGTGTGTGAGAGAGTATATGTGTGAGTGTGCTAGTCAGAGGAATCAGGATGGATTCTCATGCTACAGTACTTCAGACTGGAAATACCAAAGCTGAGGGAAAAGGACCATCCCTACAACACATGGATGGTTCAGAAAAGTCAACATAGACTAGCTAATTTAATTTCTGAATATACCCTTTGAGGCATAAAAACATATAGTTGTAACTACTTGTACCATTTAAGCTAGAGACTCTTTTTTGCTTTGATAACACCCCCTTCCCCCCAAATCTTAATGGCTGTAACAACTCACATTTCATGTAATTTCTGGGAACTTGGTTCCATGTTTCTTGAGACTCAGGCTGAAGGAACAGCCCATCAGGAACCCTGTAGTTTTCCTAGCAGAGGGCAGGAGAGCTTTGGAACGTCCTGCCCAGCAGTATAATGCTCTGGCCTGGAAATGGCACATCATTTATGTTTATAAATCATGGGCCAGAACTGGTCACATCAGCCACAGGGAAGAGGCAGTAAGAGCATATGGAAATGAGAACTGTAAAGCGCTATACAGATTCAGGGGATCTTTCGAGATATTTTAAAGCAGGTGCAGTGTTATCCAGTCAATAGGAAGCATACGACCTAAGGACTGGGAGCGTCCAGAAATGGGCCATCTCAGAAGGGCTGGGCATATTCACGAATAATAGATTCCCACCATTGAAAGCTGAGAGGCCCCCTTGGTTGGAGGAACCACATTGGGAGGATCTGGCTGAGATGAAAATTTTTCATGATCAGAGACCCAGGTGATAAACTGAGCTTTCCTTCTGGATCACTTCCTGAACATTTTCTAATCTCTTTTCTTCTCCTGCCTTCATATATATCCTGATGGGGAAGATGGAGATTGATGGGTATGATTATAGATCATAGAGCTCAGAGATGGCTGAATGAGAGTTGTTGTTCTAGTTCTTTTATAACTTTATTGCCCTTGATCTTAATCACTTGCCTCCTTGTCTTAGTATTTGATTTCCTATTATGTGCTTGCTTTGACAAAAAGTTCAAATTAAACCAGAGGCCCTCATTTTTTTCAGGACTTGGGACTAAGGGAGAACTTTGCTGTGATTACAAATGGATGAGAAATTATGGGTCCCAACATGGGATTGAGGACAGCCAGGTAGGACAGAGTTTTAGAAGCAGTGGAACACAAAGGAAAGATGTAAGATAACAACAAAACTCTGGACTTCCTAGAACTTGCAGAAGGCATTCAACTTTTAGGAAAGCAAACTGATTTTTGCATTGATAGTATGACTTAAGAATGGTTAACATTACTAAGAGTTACTGCTTTGGAGTCAGAGATGCTTGGATCCAAAGCCCAGTTGACTTAGAGTTTTCCAGAGGAACAGAACCAATAGGCCGTCTATCAGCTCTCTGTCTGTCTGTCTGTCTATCTACCTACCTATCTTGGAACATCTTGGCCTCCATAATCATGTGTGTCAGTGCCTTCTATTAAGACCCCATATTGGGGGTTGATGACTCACATAATCATGGACGCCAAGAAGTCTCAGGCTCTGCTGTCAGCAAGCAGGAGACCCAGGGGAGCCAATGATGGTAGTTCTGGGCTGGAAGCTGGGAGGCTTGAGACCCAAGAAGAGCCAGTGTTTCAGTCTGAGTCCCTAAGGCTGAAGAAGATGAAATATCCCAGCTCAGGCCATCACATAGGAGAAGTCTGCTCTTACCTAGGCTTTTTGTTCTGTCCAGGTTTCCTGTTGATAGGCTGAAGCCCACCCACATTATGGGATGGAAACTTGCTTTCCTCTGTCCCGACTCAAGTGTTAATCTCATCCAGAAACACCCTCATAGACACACAGAGAATAACATTTAACCAAATATCAGGGCAGTCTTTGGCGCGGTCAAGTTCATTTAGAAAATCCGCTATGACACCAACCCTGTTATTTATGAGCTGCGTGAACTTGAGCAAGTTAGTCACCATCTTTGTGCTTCATTCTCCTCCTCCACGAAGTGGGATGATGAAAGCAATTACTCATAGGGTTGTCTTGTGGTCTGAATGAGAATATATGTCAAACTCAGAGTGAAAGTTTAGTGAAGGCTTACGGTGTGCTGATGCTGTGCCATTGCTGTCATCATCCCCCCCCGCCCCCAACATGATGGGCATCTTCTCATCTGGGCTGAGTTGAGAGGCAGGGTGAGGGGCTCTGTGGAACAGTCCAGTTGTTCTCTGGTAGCATTCGCTCATGGTTCACTTGCTACATAAGTTCTGTGCACTTTCTTGCGACACATATTTTTTTTCTTTTCTTTTTAAATATCAGTCTCTGTTTCATAGGGGGCATTTCAGTCTATATGCTGGCGATTTATTTAGGCACCACATTACTCTGTAGACTAGTAGGTGGCATTTAGGGAAATAAGGATCTGCAGAGCCTGTTTTGGGAGGCAGGGCAGAAAGGTTTCTGCAGGCAGCAAGCTCCTTTGCCCAATGGTGAGTGAGTGTTATCCCAGAGGTTCATGATTGAGAAGGTTCAAGAGAGCTCCAAGGTAGGAGAAAAAAAAGCTCTTCTTATTTTCATTTTATTTGCTGTTAAGTAAAGTGATGTTTATATTTAATATGACTGACAGGCTCCATCCCTTTTTTTAAATGTCAGGTTTATTGGAGCATCGTTCACATAAAACTCATTATTTTAAAGTTTACAGTTTGGTAGGTTTGATGGATGTATACAGTTGTATGGCCACCGCAACACTAAAAATATAGAACATTTTTATTCCCTGTGTCCCTCTGCAGTCTGTCCGGTCTGCACATTCCAAGACCCAATAACCACGGGCGTTATTTTCTGTCCCTCTAGTTTTACCTTTTGTAGAATGTAACATATACATGAAATCTTCCAATGCCTGGTGTCATTTCACATAATGTTTTGGAGATTTATCCATGCTGTTGCATGTATCAGTAGTTCTTTGTTTAATTGCTGGTTAGTTCGCCATTGTAGTGATATAGTAAAATTCATTTATCCATTTGCTAGGTGAAAGACAGTTGTTCCTAGTTTTCAGCTATTATATATAAACTGCTGTGAGCATTTACATATGGGTTTTTGTTTAGACGTAGCTTTTCATGTCTCCTACGTAAGTAATAGAAGGATTTTTTATAGCAGGGTTGGATGGTAGGTATATGTTGAACTCTATAAGAAATTGCCAAATTGTTTTCTGAAGTGGCTACTTTGCATTCCCACCCAGCATTGTCTGAGAATTTCTGTTACTCCACACCCTCATTAACACTTGGTGTTACTGGTCCTTTAATTTCAGCTCTAAGTGAGTGCCATGGGCATCATTTCATGTGTTTATTGACTATTGGTGTCTATTTTTTTTGTGAAATGTTCATACATCTTACCCATTTTTATTGCCTTCTTTTCCTTATTATTGAGTTGTGAGAGTTCTTTGTGTGTTCTGTAGTCATATCTTTTATTAAATATGTTTTTCAAACATTTTTTGCCCAGTATGCTGTTGTTCTTTTAATTTTCTTAACAGTATGTTGAAGAATGGAAGTTAGAAATTTTGGTGAAATCCAGTTTTTCATATCTCTTTCTTTTAAGGATCATGCTTCTTGCCCTATCTAGGAAATCTTGAGTAACTAAAGTTGTAAAATTTTGTTGCTTTCTTCAAAAAAATGGTACAGTTAAAAAACGTTGTAGTTTTAGTTCTTGATTGTCTTTGTAGATGGTGTGACATAAGGGTTAGGCGTCTTTCTTTCTGTCTCTCTGTCTGTGTATAGATACCTAGTTGTTCCAGTACCATTTGTTGAAAAGACTTTCCTTTCTTTATTGAATTACTGTAGAATCTTTGTTGAAAATCAAGTGGCTTCTCTTTGTTTTATTCATTTTTATGTTTATTCTTATGCCATTGACATACCATTTTGATTACTGTAGCTCTGTATAAGTTCTTGCAATCTGTTAATGGGTACCTGCCAACTTTGTTATTCTTTTTCAAAATTGTTTTGGCTATTCTTACTCCTTTGCACTTGCATATACATTTTAGAATCAGCTTGCCATTTACAGCATAAAATATGACTGGGATCGACATGATATTTAATCTCTTGGTTAATTTGTTGAGAAATGACATCTACATAATACCGAGTCTTCTAATTCCTGTATTTTGGTCTTTTTTTTTTTTTAATCGCAGTAAAGTTTGTAGTTTTCAGGGTACAGATATTGCATATACTTTGTTAGGTTTAATTCTTAAGTACTTTCTTCTCTTTCATGCTATTGTAATGGTATTTAAAAATATCAATTTCCCATTGTTTGTTGTGGACATATATAAATAAGCTTGAGGGGTGTCTGGATGGTGCAGTTGGATAAGGGTCTGATTCTTGGTTTCCATTGAGGTGTGATCTCAGGGTTGTGAGATTGAGCCCCATGTCAGGCTCTGTGCTCAGTGCAGAGTCTCCTTGAGTTTCTCTCTCCCTCTCCCTCTGCCCCTTCCCCTCCCACCTTTGCTTATTATCTTTTGGCCTTGAGGGCTTGTGTGCCATTTTGGATGAGGAGAGATGGCTTTAATAACAGCTCACGTTTTAATCCTGGCTTTCGTGTGAACTTGGGAAAATCACTAAGCAACTTTGTATCAATGTTCTAATCTTTACAGTGAGGATAGTAGTAGTACCCTCCCCACCCATAAGGTTCTGTGAGGATGAGGAGAGATAAATGCATGTACATCACATAACATAGTGCTGAGCTCATAGTAAGTGCTCAGTGCAGCCTTAACCTGCATTCTAAGCATTGTTTCATATTTCTATGTTATCTTCATAACTGTCATTTTTATGCCTGGATAATAGTCTTTATAATGCAAATACAAACCACTATGACTAACTTCCATTTGGTTGGGGACACCAAACCCCATGTGGTCAAAAATCCATATGTAACCTTGACTCCCCAGAAGCTTTACAGACAGCCTACTTGCTGACTGGAAGCCTTATTGATGACACCAATAGCTTCTTTTTTAAAAATTTTATTTATTTATTTGACAGAGATCACAAGTAGGCAGAGAGGAGGAAGCAGACTCCCTGCTGAGCAGAGAGCCTGATGTGGGGCTTGATCCCAGGACCCTGGGATCATGACCTGAGCCGAAGGCAGAGGCCTTAACCCACTGAGCCACCCAGGTGCCCCACAAATAGCTTCTTAACACATATTTTGTATGTTATATGTATTATATACTGTATATTGTATATACAATCAAGGTAGCTAGAGAAAAGAAAATGTTATTAAGAAAATCATAAGGAAGAGAAAATACTTTTATAGTACTGTATTTAAATGTCCCCCCCCCCATATAATATGCTTTCTGTTTCAGTACTGATTTCCTTTAGAAAAATCTTTGGAAAGGTATTTCTGGATAAAAGAGAAGAACCTGGACATGGTTCTTACTACATATCCAAGCATGTCTTTTGGAGTCACAGTAGACACTGGAGAGAGATGTTACCTTCCCCCGCTAATGCTCATGGGGCCAGAAGATAGTCTTTGCTTCGGTCTTTCCCCTTGAAAGAAGCATCTTCATTCTGTCTGTTCCTCTGTTGAGTGAACCTTCCTGGACTTTCTTACTTATCTTAATGGCTCATTACTCACACCTGTCACCCATTTCAGTGGTTCTGGAAAATTGCAAGTCTCGTTTTTATGTCTGCTGCCTCTGCTTGGAGCCCCTCAAGAAGAAAAGCAGCCCGCCGTTGATCGCGGGGTATCTGTTTTACAGCTCTCTCCCCTTATTTGGCTCAGCTGGACGTGCACATTATCTGGGAGGGCTTGCTCCTGAGCTGCTTAGACATTTTCAAGCTGGAGAGAGGCAGACCCTGCGTCCCCTGCCTAAGAGATCTCATTTCTCATGCAGACATCATTGCTTGAGGGTGAAAATTCCGGAAAACAGCTCCCCCTTTCCTATGGTGCCAGTTCCCCACCTGTCTGTAACTTTTCCCTGCCTCCTCCTCTCAGGAACTCATCCTTGGTGGTCTCCCTCTGTTTTGCCATAGTCTAGATTTGAGAAATCACCCACAAAGCTACACTTGGTTTCAAAGATCTTTTTTTTTTTTAATTTTTATTTATTTATTTGAGAGGAGAGAGAGAGAGATAGAGCATGAGAGGGGGGAGGGGCAGACGGAGAAGGAGAAGCAGACTCCCCGCCGAACAGAGAGCCCAAGATCTTGAGATCCCAGGGCCTGAGATCATGACCTGAGCCGAAGCGAGACGCTCAACCGACTGAGCCACCCAGGCGCCCTGACACACTTGGTTTCAAATGAGGCCAAGGAGTCCATTGTATCCAGGTAGGGCGGGAGAGTCGCCGAGTCTAAGGAAGTCATGTGTTAGCAGAAGGTCATGGTGAGCTTTATGCTCCCTGAGAGAGTGTCTTGGGCCCAAAGGCCTTCATCACACAATGGCAGTACTGACAATCTGGTTGATACACAGCTCAACTGGATTCTAAGTTGAGAATGTTTCCAGCAGGCAAAATTTAAATTCAGAGACACTGGGGGTCCAGTCCTACCTTATTTAATGCACCTCCATTAATTTTGGTCTCCCAGGTGAGCTCTCTGCTCTCTAGACTGGAGAACACGGTACATTATGGCAAAGGCTTTGACCTGTGTTCTCATAAATCTAGCTAGCTTTACATCGAGCAACTCTTCTGCAGTTACTTTCTCATCTCAGCTCCTGTTGGTTTTTCAAATCCTTTATCCCCACCTATGACCAGGCTGGGTCGAGAGTCAGCTGCCTACCTCTGCCACAGATTCTTCCTTATCAGGATATTTTAAAGTGTTTCTTCTCTTCTGTATTAGACAGACCATCCCAGTCCTGCCCTTCACATTGGCTCCTTCCAATGCTACTTCTACCTGTGGTATTTTCCTAAGGCCCAAGTGGTGTGGGTGTGGAAGGGAGTGTAGAGATGAGGGGGGCGGAGCCTCAGAGGTGGTGATTTTATTGGCTTTGGATCCACCCGAGAAAAGTGAATGATGGGACAGAAGTTTCTTATTACTGAGAAAGTGATTCTCAGGTCCTACACTCTGAATTGAAAATGAACATCCTATGAGGAGAAATCCCAAGCTTATTAATAGTTTATTACATCACCTTGCTTCACCTGTCTTAATGATTTCTTTGCAGTTCATGCCAAAACCATAACGTCTTATTGTCGGGAAGCCACATTTGTGTGCCTTCAAGGGGCCTGGACCATCATAAATGAATTTTTTTTTCCAATTATAAAAACAAGTTGGAGTCACAAAGTCAGACACTTCACATGAGCTCCTGGCTCCTCTGAGGGAGGGGCAGCAACACCTGTGACGGATTTTGATCAGACCTTGAGGTGATGGGGACCTCAACTACTTTTATAAAACTCAAACCCTGGATTATGTACCAAGATGTATTTCAGCCTCCTTTTCCCTGGGATTATTGAATAAGGAGGGGACAATGAATCTTTCTGGGAAAGCTTGGCCTTATCCAGATATATAGAAAGGTTCCAGGTGGTGTGACAAAGAGCTGAGGGCCTCCCTATCACAGTGTGGAGACATGTGGCCTGTCCTTGCTGTGACTTTGCTCAGCTGGGGTCCAGTTGGGTTCAAGTGTGACAGTAAGCACAGTGTGTTTGTAATCACTCTGCATGGTATGAGGATTTTTATATTCCCAGGCAATTTGCTAATTTTTAACAATTCCAGAAATGGATTCATTTTTGACTCTTCAGAAAGATGTGTAGGCTGTGAACTTGGGAGCCAGGGAGCATTGAGTTAAACACTCCGCTCTGGCACAGATCAGCTGTGTGATCTTGAAAGTTACTTCATCTCTCCAGATGTTAGCTTCCTTGTTTGTAAAACGGGGCATAAAGGGGACCACTGCATGGCACTGGTAGGAAGATGCTTGAGAAAGGTTTGCTCCTTCCTTCTCTCTTTCCTTCTCTCTCTTGCTGTCTGAATTCCTTTCTCCTGTTTCTTCCTTCTTTCTTCCCTCAGGTTCTACTGAGGAAAGACCTACTATAGTGGATCTTGGTATATTTTGTTGTTCAGGGGGACCTGAAGGCTGGGTTGAAGGAGGAGCACTGTTGGAACTCATGGTTGGAGTCAGCTGAAGAGTGCTCTGCCCGGGGAAGGGCCGGCAGACACAGCATCCTTGGCATCCTTGGCAGGAAGCATTAGGCCACAGGGCCCTAAATCTTGCTTTATCAAGGGCAGAAGACCTGGCTGTGTGCTTGGGGGAGCTCGGATGGGGACAGGGCCCCTTCTGACTGGGTGGGACTTCTCCTGCTCCTTTCCTAATAAGCCTTCAGTTAGAACTTACTTCTCACCTTTGCTTGGCCTTGCTCTGTATCTTGAAAATGCCGTGGGAACGTGAATCACACAGGAACCACGTGAGCATTATCCTGGTCATTCTACGCCTGGGCTAATATGGAGATTTTTCTAAAGTAGGCTTGAAGGAGAATAAATGTGTGTACTGCCGCCTAAATTAATTTGTTGTGAAAACAAAGTCACTTCATTCTCCAGATTCCTTCAAATACTTGATCTTTCCTCTAGTTTTCTGGTCCTCGTCCTCCACGACCCATCTTTTTTCTGGGAATGTTTTCCTGGCTTCGAATCCCAGCCTGGCTCTGAATGAGGAAAAGGGAGGCCGTGCCCAGATCACATTTGAGGAGCCAATGGCAAGACCCACCAAGTCCAATGAGCCCCAGGGGTGCATGCCAGGGACCTCAGTAGAAACTGAGTTTCTTAACATGTCTGTCCGAAAATAGCTTTCCTGTCATAAAGGGATCCCCAGGGAGTTGTCAAGCTGTCCAAGGAAACTAAAGGAATATGTATTCACACACAAACACACACACACATATATATGCACATAAAAATTTATATTATTCATATAATCCACTATATGGTTCAAATTTAGTTTGATGGCTTTTGAAAATGAGTCACTTAATGTCAACTGTGTTCCCACTTCCTTCTCAAACCTTCTTTCCAGCCTTAACGGAGCCTGAGTCAGGCCTGACATGCAATAGGTCTGTCTTGGAAACAATTAGGGCCCTGGGTTTAGGGTTTAGGTTTGTTAGTTTCTGGGCTGATTGGATAGTCCTTGGGCCAGGGTATCGTGGGTCTTGTGGACCATTCTTTCTTCTCCCCTTCTCATTCACTGTTAAATTATTTGACTTATTTTCACATCATTTATTAGTTCCTTGCTATATCCCAAACACTGTGCCCAGTCCTAGAGGGAAGAGGGGTCTGGACTTGGATATGGATCTTGACCTTATCCAGGATCTTGCAGCTCAGTCAGAGGGATAAGCCATGTTTCCAAGGGATGTAAATAGTACAAGATAAATGGTAACCGGTAACACTTGCTGAACCCTCACTATTTGCCAGACTCTGTGTTAAATGATTTCCATATATTACTGCCTCCAATTTCTATAATAATTGAAGCCTATTATTTCCTGTCTCACAGATGAGGAAGTGGAGGCGAGAGGAAGTGAATAATAGCCTTCTCCAGGTCCTAGGGGCAGAGCCAGGATCTGAACCTCAGATCCATTCAACTTCAGACCTGGAAAGGTAAAAGGGGATAAATGCCATAAGAGTGATAATTCTCTCATTTCTGTTCCTCATCCATAAAATGAGAATCCTTGCTCTGATGTTCTCCCCACAGGATGGTCAAGTGTTTTTTTTTTTTAATTTTTAATTTTTTTAAAAAATATTTATTTATTTGCGAGAGAGAGAGAGCGAGCATAAGCAGGGGGAGCAGCAGGCAGAGGAAGAAGCAGGCTCCCCACCGAGCAAGGATCCTGATGTGAGACTTGATCCCAGGACTCTGGGATCAAGACCTGTGCTGAAGGTAGACGCTTAACCGACTGAGCCACCCAGGCTTCTCTGGTCGAGGGTTTTAATAGTTACATAGGAGCCAGGTGGTTCATATTTGTTTTCTGGTGGGATTGTGGAATGGAAGAAAGTCCATTAAACATTTCCTGTCCTAAGACACAGACACCCTGTGTATGTTTCTGGGAGAAGCCTGTGTGCTCAGAGGCAGCTCCTGCCTTCTGCAGGACACTGGGTCACGGTCACAGCTACTGTGATGTGTGTCACAGCGTCCCTGTCCAGCATGCATTCTCTGGGGGAGAATCAAAGAGGAGAGGGTCTCTCTGCTCAGTTCACCATGTTTCCTGGTCCCAGGGCTGGATTGAGGGGAGAGGGGAGGACCCTGACCTTACCCAGTCTTTTCAAGGGCACTGGTGGCCGGGTCTCCACCAAGCCCATCTATCCCTCAGGGGCCACCTGTTTGCCACCCCATACCCCCAGCCCTTCTGTAGCTGCCTTTGAGAAAAGGCTTCAGCATCTCTGGATTCCCATGACCAACACTGTGTCACTGTGAAATGCCCTGGGCTTCTGCCTATGGCTGTCAGTTTGAGGTATCAGAAAAGCATGAGCTCAGTGTAGCTACGCTAAGACCAATACCAATACCAGTGTCAGGGCTAGTGATAGCAATGTGTCTTTTGGGCAGTGTGGATGAGCTAATCCTTTGCTAGGCAGGGTTGTCTTAGCCCAGCCTTCCCTCCAGCTTTATGGAGAGATAATTGACGTAGAACATTGGGTAAGTTTATATGATGTTTTGGTTAGCTGCCTGTCCATACTGCACTATGATTACCATCGTAGCTAATTTTTTTCTTTTTGTGGTTAAAAAATAGAAGATCTCCTCTCTTAGTAACTTTGAAGTGTGCAATACAGTCTCATTAACTTGAATTGTTCTGCTCCTCACTAGAGCCCATGTCTTCGGACCTGGGATGTGCCCATCTAAAGTCGTCATTCCCTCTGGTGCCAGAAAGCCTAGGATTTCCTGCCTACATGGCCCTCTTGGGCGGGCCTCTTCCCTGAATCCATATTCCTGAAGTCACACCACGCTGCCAGTTTGCACAAAGCTGGCCCCAAGGGCTGGCCACGGCAAGGAGGAGACACTGTGTTCAGAGGCTGTGGACAAAGCTTGGGATGTGGCCTGGGATGTCCAGGCTGGGCAGGGCAAGACCCTGGTGGTGTGGAATGGACCCTGGGTGGGAAGTGTGGAGAACCTGGCCACAGGCCAGGGGGCCTCTGTTTGTACTCTTGCTCTAGGCACCCCCGAATGGTAGAGGAGAGTCTACGCCAGGCACGGTGGCTGTATTATCCCTATTAAACCTCACAGAAGACCCATGTGTGTACTCTCTGTCATCTCACAGATGGAGAAGCTGAGGCTTAGCAAGTTCAAGTACCTTATTCAGTGTCACAGAGCTGGGCTTCTAACCCGAGTGTCTTTCCAAAGCTCCTATTACAACCCACCATCTGGCATCCAGGAACATTGGAGTTGTTTCGGAGTGCTGATAGGAAATGCAGATTCCTGGGGTTCAGTCCCACCCAGTGCATCAGGATCTCTAAAGGTGGGGCTGGGAGACCTGTTTTTAACAGGCTGCCCATGTACCTGTATGCTCACTAGCAGGGACCAAATCCAGACCTGCCCTGCCCTAGCTGGAAGACCTTGGCCAAGTAAATTGACCTTGTTGAGCCTCAGAGACCAAATCTGTCAACAGGGATAATAACACCTGCTCGTACAACGATTGCAGTGAAAGTAGATGGTGTGTGTCACACACTTGGCGTGGGAGAGGCTCAGTCAGCGTGAGCTGGACATCTCTCGCTTCTGATCCTTCTGCTGCTGGGACTCTCACCCTCCCTATAGGTCATGCCCCACTCCCAATTTCCTGGGTCCAAATTATCCTGCTAACTTAACTTATTTCTGAGATCTTGGTACTAAGAATTCCAGTTTCATAACTCCTTCCATGGCTAGGTGGAGGAAAGGGGGCTCTCAGCGATGGAGTTGAAAACACATGCAAAATCCACGGGTCCGTTGACCTGACCTGTTTTGTTAGGGGCAGGGGAGAAAGGGATGGCTTTTTTTTTTTTTTTAAAGATTTTATTTATTTATTTGACAGAGAGATCACAAGTAGGCAGAGAGGCAGGCAGAGAGAGAGGAGGAAGCAGGATCCCTCCTGAGCAGAGAGCCCGATGCGGGGCTTGATCCCAGAACCCTGAGATCATGACCTGAGCCGAAGGCAGAGGCTTTAACCCACTGAGCCACCTAGGCGCCCCAGAAAGGGATGGCTTTTTATGAGATGTGAGTCCCTGCGTAGGAACCAGCAAACTGCAGACCCTGGGCCAGCTTCTCGTGAGCTCTGAGAGCACCTGCTGCTCGGAACCCTGCACCAGAACCCCTCGGTCTCTCCTACAGTCTGTGTTCCTTTTCCCTCTGGTCTGCTCTGCCTGGATTTATCTCCACTGAAATGTAGAAGAAAAAAGAAAAAGGCCTCTCCCTGGGATGTGTTCACACTTTCTGTGAACAGAAACCTTGGAGGGCCACCGTGGAGGTGTTAGACTTGGACAAATGCCAGGAGACATGGCTCACAGGGAAGGTAGGGTGCCAGGGAATCCACAGCTCTGCCTCTCTGGGAGATGTGCAGACAGACAAGCCGTCAGGAAGGGCACACACAGCTCCCGTGGCGCCACTGTGTTCAGGGAGAGGAGGGAGCTGCCGCTGTTAATCTCTGTTGACTCAGTGCCCTTACCCTGTGCAGCATGGCTCTACCTGTGCTGGGGGCCCCAGGAGCCCCAGGCTCATGCGGGAGGCAGGCCAAGGACACGGACCATCCTCAGCCACTCCAGACTTGGGGAGGGTGCCCCACTGGGGTGCAGAGACCCCACGGAGTTGAGGTCACCAACCCGAGGCTCAGAGCGGCTTCCTGCAGGAGCTGGGCCTGACGGGGCTTGAGGATGGCGTGGTTCTATTTTTTGAAACCTGTTCACATCATCTTAGAGAGTGGGGCAAGTCATACGGATGTTGCAGAAAAACTCTGACTCTATTGCTAACCCTAGGAAGGCCTCAATCTGGCACCAGCCCCACTAGGTGGCGGCCATCATAAGTCCTATTACTGTCATGGCTTTCTCTTTGCTTTAGTGAGGGCACTTGAAGATCCCAGGTACTGTGCTTCCAGCAGGACAGCCATCACAGGGGGCTTGCCCAGAATGGGCTGCCGTGGCTCACTTTGGAGGAGGATTCCCACACATCACTCTGTGATCCCTTCCCCTTGGAAATTGCTGCTCTTAAATCCACTGACAGAGAACTCAGCACATGTTTGTTGAGTGACTAAAGGATCATGAGAAGGTAGAAATAGTTCTAAACTGAGACTCCAGGGACAGGAGCTCTACAGCAGACTCACTGGGGCCAACAGCTGTGTGACCTTAGACCAGACAGCCCCACCTGTGTGAGATAATGTTCACAAAAGCACGTGGGAAAGTACAGATAAGAGGACAAGGTTCCCAGAGACTTGTCTTCATTTCCAGGTAAGCCTGTGACATTATGGAGAACAGCCAGAGGACATGCTTTTAATCATGAATAGAAACATGGAAAAGTTGGCTCCATTCCAAATATGAAGACTTTAAAGTCAATAATTTGGTTTAATCATCTACATAAATTATATATGTGGTTCTGGAAAAGATACTTAAGTCCTGGATTTTGGTCACGGCTCCCTCCTTGTGAGCTGTATGACTTTGGGAAATGCCTCCCTGGCTGAGTTGCGTTGAACATGCTTATCTGTTACTTGTCAGATGTAATTGTCAAATGTTCTTGCTCAGCCTGCCCCACAGGGAGGCTGCAAGTATAGAGGGGGATGGTGGTTTATGGGAAGGAAAACCAGAGATGCTTGGACACAGGTGTGCCATGCAGGGATGCTGTGTGCCCTGCCCAGATCCCCAGATGCCCTGGTACCAGGGCTGTGTAGCTGTGCCCCTCCTGGGCCCTGTCCTCTAAAGAATGGGTGCCACACAGAGAGCCCACCACCCTCTGGGGCTCCTGCCACCCATGGACATGGCCAATGACAGGTGGGCACAAAAGAAAGGCTGGCCTCCTTGCTTCAGGAAGGCCCAGTCTGTGGTGCAGTGGGTACCTAGACATCCCCTCCAGGATACTTGTGAATCCCAAAGATCCTCTTGTAAATCATTACTATTCTAATCATTGTGCTAATTCTCCGGAGAAGATCATCTAATCTCCGTATATCAAATATCAAAGTCACTAGAAGAAGAACCAGAGTGGCTAATATGTCTAGCTTTCAAACACTTCTCCTCAGAGCCCCAGGGTTCTAGAGGGATGCTCCAGAGAATTCTGGGGTTTATGTGGAAAAGAAGGAGGCCCAGAGGCTGCTGTGGGTCTCTCTGTGCAGATCCAGCCTCCTGGTTCTGGTGATGAGGTAGTGAGTGGTGGCCCAGACAGCCCAAGTGGTTTGGGCTAGTCAGAAGCAGAGTAGCTTCTAGAACTTGGCTCCCCTCAATCCCAGATCAACGACCTTTCCCTTGTACCTCCTGACCAGCCAGAGGCCCTCTTGTCAGGAAACACAATTGCTCTTGCACAGTTTGGTGAGGGGGAGACATAGAGGAATGGACAGGGTTCTGGTGATCAACCAGGGGTGTCGAGGCCCCTAGAGAGAAGCAGGATCAGGAAGCACCCCCCAGTTGTAGGTTTGAGGAGTCTAGGGTGCAGAATAGGGTCATGGGTTTCCAGTGCTGCATGTGAAGTGGCTGCTGGCAGGGGCTGAAGTGTGAAGTGTGGAGGGAGGCGGCCATGTCAGCAATGTGGTCCCAAGCAGGGAGGGATCGCATGAGGGGATGTGACGCCTTTTCCCACCCTCGTCTCTGTGGCAGTGCCTCCCTTGAGGGAGCCCCCAGGAAGGCAGGCAGCAACTCTGCCCTGGTGGTGCAGTTCCTTGCAGCAGAGAAGGCCAGAGCGTGGAGCTGAGGAGACTCATGGGGAACAGCCAACACAACCCAACTACACAATCATCCCATATACCTAGGATAGGGGATGGTGACAGGGCAAGACCTTAGCATATTTCAAGTCAGGCCTCTGGGCCCTTTGTGAGCATGGTAGTGAATTCAGCGCTTGTGGTCATGCTCTGTGTTCCCTCAGCCTCACAGTCATCTGTTGTGAGAGGGGCTTGTCGTTCTGAGGGACCAGAGAAGCAAAGAATACTCTGGTGGAGAGAAGGTGAATGAGTGATGGGACATAGCAGACAGGCTCTGTAGGGTTGGCGCGGTGACTCATGGGTGGGCATCTGATGGGTTTGGACAACACTTGTATTGGATTTTGCTAACAAGGCCCTACTCTATCGTGATAGGCAGGGTGCCCCAAATCCTTATTTGCAGATTCTGAGGGCCCACATTTGCATTCCATCTCTGTGAGGAACTTTATTAAAAGCTGGGCTCTTCATCGTGGTCTTGTGTGTCCCAAAGAGAAAAGCTTGCTTCTATGGAAATAATTTTATGATTTATGAAACTCAGTCTTCTCTTATAAATTCTTTCCCCCAAGGAGCAGAGCCTTTCCTTGGCAGGAGTTCTTCAGGGAATGCCCAGGGGACCAAGCAACACTTTAGTTATTTTTAAGTCAAGCATATTCACACTGATTTCAAGGACAGTGTGATGCTCTCGTTGACTCAGGAAGCATGATCTCGCATAAGGAATGATCCGATGGAAGGCCCTACTACAGGCTGGAATGGAGAACATGCCCTCCTTCCCTTCCGAGAACCCAACATGACAAAAGGAACATGAGGCCTTTTGGAAATATCATTTTCTCTTTCTTAGGGTCATACCCAGAAGATCTGCCACCACGGACTGTTGGCTTGACTTTTCATGATCATTCAGGCCAACTTTCTCTGGTGAGGGTCTCCCTGGATGTTGCTGGCAATGCTATGTTTTCTGATTGTGTAGGGAGAACCGTGCCTCTGAACATCAGGTTCTGGTTCTTGGGGGTGTGGGTTCTTGTGGGTGCGGTGAAGTTTTGATGGTATGCAAGCAGATCTTATCAGGTACCCTAGAGAATGTTCTGTCCCCCCTGCTCTGTGTTCTTCCATTAGGGCTTTAGAAAGCCTTTTAACGTCTAGGTGTTCCCAACTTGTGGGGCTGTGTGTGCGAAAACTGGTCCAGAAGGAGCTAGTCTTTGAATTTTCCTCCTAGCATTAGTAAAACCTGTTATAGAAACTGAGACACAGGAGTCAAATGTATAGGAGTATGTAGACAAGCGAAGAATGGCTCTGTCTTTTGGCATTTGGCACAGGGAGACTGCTTGTCAGCCATTTTCTTTTCATTTCTCTTTTATTCAACAGATAGTTACAGAGAAAGTATTATGTGTAGGGTAGTGTGTTATACATGGGGTTATGGCTGTAAAGGAGGACAAAATAAATCTTGTCCTCAAGGAGCATAGAAGTGTAGCTTTCACTAAAATTTAGTGCAGGCTTTTGGTCCGTCCATTCATCCCTCCATCCATCCCTCCATCCATCCATGTGTTTGCCTCATGTTGTCTCGCATTGCCACATAGTCCCATCTGGCTAAAAGGACTACAGAAAAACACTACGGCCCATTGCACAGATAACAGTTCAGACATGTCTGTGGTCTCTGCTGTGCTACAAGCATGGGGACCATGATGTCTGAGACCCTGGTGGGAAGATGAAGAGGATGGAGTATAGGGCTTCCCATCTGATGGGAAGGGTGTAGAATGTCATTTGTAAAAGGAAGCATGTCCTGGGGCTCATGGTACTTTCTGATACCTCTTGATATTTAAGTTTGTGGCTTTCTTTTATTGATACATGCATTCATTCGTCCAACAAATGTTGATTAAACACTTGCCACGTGCTAAGTACTAGGTCTGTAGAGATGAATGTGTTGTGATCTGTGACTTCAAAGGGTCACAAGTTGGAGGATTAAAATAATCCTCAGTAAATCTTGAGCCAGAGGTTAAGATCTGTCCCCTATATCCTCCCCGTTAACCTCAACCTATTTGACAATTTGCAAAGGGGTGCTATTTTTGTCCTCATGACTCTTTTTCCAGAAAGTTGGGCCAGGCTTTCCACATGCCTCTAGTGGTGTCACTGACTGAGGATTCCAGTAGAGACACATGGGGGATTTCTTTGTGGCAGGGTTTTGGCAATCAGCTGTTCATGTAGACTGGGGATGCGGGTGGAAATCCAAGATGGTTCAACATTGGGATTTTTTTAAACTGGTATTCTGGAGCTAAGAACTCCCAAGCAAAAACCTAGTTCTTTGTTTACCTGACATTGGGTCACATTGGGTGACCTCAGGTAAAGTTACTTATTCCTTTGTGCCTTCATTTCCTCAAATGTAAAATGGGTCTGTAGTCTCTAAATGATAAGTAAACCTGTTCTGTATGAAACTGTGGTGGCAGGTATGTGACCACACATTTATCAAAATGTGTAGAACAACAAACTACAAAAATGTATTTTATTATATATAAATGTAAAAAAATCAATTAGGGTGTATGTGTTGGGGGGTGTAGGGGAGGGTCGGTGGGGAGGTGGTTGGAATACAGACTAGAACCCATGAGTCTAACTGTATTTAAACCAATTACAGCATCACACTGAGGCGTAATGGGAAGGAAGGAGCAACCTTGGAGTGATCTTAGGAAAACAGTGTTCACTTACAGTATCTAGTTTAAAAAAAAGGCAGAATGAATTATACTCAAACATAATAACTGGTAAATTCATTTCTCACAAGGGTATGGGTTAGCAATTCTGAAACTACTTAAATGTGTCCTGCTCATGACTAATGCTTCTCCAGTCGGACCCATTTCTCTTCAATCCTGGAAAATTCCCTGCTATCGTGTCTCAGGATCTAGTCTATCCTCCATTATCTGTTGCCCTTGCTGCTCGCTCTTCTTCCTTGCCCCCTACCTTCTCATTCATATTCTCCACCAGTATCTCTTTCTGTGCGTTCTGAGTAAGTTTTACAGATGAAATGTCATTCACCAATCCCCTCTTTGGTAGAACCTGAATACAGTTTGATCAGGTGAAACCTCTTCCTGCCTTTCCAGAACTCTCTCCCACCAATCTCTTACTTGCATTCTCTCCCCAGCTTCTACAGAGAAGACAGGCTCTCTGGCCTTGAGACTTTTGCACTTGCTCTTTCTTCTGCCCAGAAGATCCCTCTCCCCCAGCCTCCTTCTGGCCAATGGCGGCTCCTTCCTCGTTTTTAGAGACCTCACTCTGAGATTCTGGAGAGCTTGCCCCACAGGGAGATGGGCTTGCTCTCGCTGCCCTTGTTCAACATCCCCTACAATTTCACTGGTAACACTCCCTTGACATCCGTTGATGTTATTTATTTTTTCCAAATCCTTCTTTTCTGCATGGTGGGAAAAGCTGGAGAAGGTGCAGAGCATGCCTCTCAAATTCTCAGCCCCCAGCTCAGTGACTGGCATGTACTAGGTGCTCAGTGAGTGTTTGTTGAAGGAGGGGATTCCTGTTGACACTTCTGTGGAGCATCTGCTCAAGATGGATTTTGTCCTTGAGATGCCTTCAGTTTTATTGCCTCAGCTGCCTGGTTCTTTCTTCCTTTTCTTCTCTCTCTTCTCTTCTTCTTAGCTTCCTTCTCAAGCATGGCTGAGTCGGAGAGCCCTGTGTGACCTGGGAGAGTCCTTGCTTCCCACACCAAGCCTCCTACTTTCAACCTCCTCTGCCCATAAGTGGATGCAGCAGGAAAAAGGAAACTGATAGCATCTCATGGGCTGAGTGCATGGCTCTCCAGTGATCACTGGGCTTCTCTGGCTTATGTTCTCCACCCGCCCCCCCTTTCTTGTCTTGGAAGCCCAGATCCTTTTGGTAAATGACCCTGCCACTGAGCACTGCTGAGTGACTAACCAGGAGGCATGGCTTCTTTTGATTTCCCTATGGCTCCTTCTGAGCCAATCTCATTCCGGTAAGAATGGCATTTACTGAAAATGGGCTGATGTCTATCAACGGAGTCTTGCCGAGGGAATTACGTGCAGCCTCGTGATGCACCTGTCTCATCTCCTAGGAACCAGCATCCTGATCTTTCCCACCCAGTAGCCTGGGCTTGGGGCTTCTCTAGGGAGTTGGGATATTGCTCAACTAGGTTAATGGCTTGTTCCCACTCACCAACACCCAGCTCACAGGTCAAGCAGGGGAGTTGGCCAGTTTATTTACCTGCAGGAGGATTCAGTCCACATGAATGCCTAACTTGGGCTCTGCTTTATCTCCAGTGCACTGCTGAGTGGGACCAGTAGGGGCCTGTGCAGGGATTTAGCTGACTTCCCTTCCCTTTGTCTAACAGTTTATGAGCACCAAACCCATAAAGACGCATCAGAAAAACATCCAGGATGTGTTGCTCATTCACTGGCAGGAGCAGAGACCTACCAAGCAGCAGTAAATGGTGTTGATGAGCAAAGAAAAGGAACAAACATGATTAGACCCACTGGGCGAGATCCAGGAGCAAACTTTCCAGATTGTTCCAGGAGAAGCAGGCAGGAGTGGAGGAATGTTTTCTCGGGTGACCCACACTGCACCTGGCTTTTAGGGTCTCTTGTAAGGCTCAGTTTGGGCTCCTCTAAAAACGGACTCTGAGATGAATATTTGCTGTAAGCATTCAATTGAGGAAGATGACTCAGAAATCACTGTGAAGGAGAGGGGAAGTGGGAGGAAAACCAGTAAAGGGTGAGCTGATGACTAGGAAGCACTGTGGGCTGTGGGGCTCTGTCCTGCTCCATCATCTCTAAGAAATTGTCTGGAACACATCTCAGTACTGGCCTTGCCCCTCATACTGAGGAGAGAAAACCCAGAGATAGGTACCGTGAATTCCTATCATTCATTGGTAGAGAGTCGCACCTGGTTGGTCACTCTCTGGCACTCCCAAGCACAGATGAGCAGGGTCCCAAGGCAGAGCATGGCCCTGGGTAGAGATGTAGGAACTCAGCTGCTACAGGAACCATCTGCAGGTGGCCGTGGGGGCAGGTGCATGGCCAAGGCCAAGTCTGCTCTTCCTCTAGAAGCAAAAAAGACATTGGTTTCTGATTAACTGCAAACCCAAACTTCCTCACTTAAAAATAGAATCTATTGGGCCCTCGGTGGAAATGTGATCATGAGAAATCTTTAAGTGTGGAAAATGCCTTTTGGTGGCATTTCCAGTTTCTCCCGGGAGGGATGGTGGGGACTGTGGTGGAGGGGCACTGTGGCCTTCCTGACTCCTGGCATCACATAGCATGGCAACTCAAATCCCAGCTTCTTTGTGAAGACTCTATGACCAGCCTGGTCAGGCCTGATGTTTTCAGTGACCACTTTCTATCAACCCCCTTTGGTAGTATTGCCTACAATGTCACAGGGCATTTTTATTATTGTTGTTGTTGTTATTGTTGTTGTTATAGGCAATGTGATTCCTGCAGTTACATCCCATAAAACACTCCTGCATGCTCAGGGAAACCAGAGCACTTGTCCACTGGGTTAATGGGCAATATGATTCTCTTCCTGGAACTGGAAGAAAAAGTACTTAATTTTAGAGACAAGTAAAATATGACTTTTACTGGAATTTATTTAAGAGCAAACATGCCAGATACTGTTTGGAGACTATGGTGTGTATTAATTTTTTAAGGCTTACTGGGCCCCCATTTTGTAGATGAGAAAACAGGGGCACAGACAAGTGAAGACATGTGCTCAAGGCCTCTCATGGAAAAGCCCTTATCTGGATCCTTGAGCCAGAGCCTCTCTTTCCACTGTGCTACAAGGCTTCTGAAGTGAGGAGGGCAGGAGCGATGTGGTGTGTGTTCAGTTAGGAAAGGCTGTCGGTTACCTTGCTCCCCATTGGGGCAAAGAATTTCTTGGAGCCCAGAACAGGGGTGGCTGCCGCTTCATGAGAGGCTGGAGCAAAAGCCTGAAAGGCACCAAGAGATGGGGCAACTTGCCCTATTCTGGCTTATTCCTGCTTATCACCAGTGTCTGCTCCTCTCTTCTCTTTGTTAGCAGATTAATCCTTTCTGCACATGGATCAAAGTGTCTTTGCCATTTAAACACCAACTGAGTGAGGTTGGCTACAGGAGCTGTGTTATAATCCTAGGGAGACAGTATGACCCACCCACCGCATCTAGTCTCCTGTGGCTGGGGATGGGGTGACTGAGCACGAAGCCCATCCCCCTCTCAGTGTTTCTGCACATCTGTGCACCCCTCCAAGACATCCATTCAATAATCATTGTCCTGAAGAAGGATCTGGAAGAGCTGTCCACCAGCTGAGTTCTAGTCTGTTTTTCTTTTCCCTGGAACTTTTGCTTTTAGCTTCTGGGGTCCTCACTCTTTGGTGAAGTCTTGCTTAATGCCAACTAGAAACTTGTGTGTCTCAAGGAAGCAGAGGGAGGATTGAGGACCAGAGACCCTGATGTCATCTTGGCTCCTCTGGACCACTTGGACTGAGGGTGCCTTGGAAGTGACAGGAAATGGATGGAAGAATGGTTGACTCAGTGGTTTTCCATCCTCCAGGAGGTGATTTCTCTGAAAATCCTGATTTTAAGGTTCAGACATAAAAAAATTTAGAGCTACCCCAGTGATTCGAATGTGTAGCCAGGGTTGAGAACCTCCATCTTGGCTTGAGTTTGTGGTTGTGTAAGAGAGCGCAAGATCAGCTCCCAGAGAAAACAGTGTCTGTTTCTCTTTTTCATGTCCCTTGTTTTCTGACTCTGCACAAGATCCTTGGAGAATCAACATTCTGCTCCACTGTGTGCTGGTGGCACCAGAGGACGAACTGTACTCTCCCTCCTCATGGAGGGACTTCTCATGGAGAGTATGCGAGGCACTTTTGTGGGCTGGAGCAGTTTTGCATCGATGGCAGCTCTGCTCAGAGAAGCTCTGCTGGAGCGAGTGTCTGTGTGAGCACCCACCACGGGAAGATTAGTTCCCTGAACAAATCATCTTGAAGGGATACATCTTTCCCGTAATTAATAGCTTGCTTCTCCGTCCTTCAGGAAGCTATGGATGCCTCCTTGGCATTCTACCTGGGAAACGAGAGAGGACAGCCCGTTGGGTGGCTATCAGGAGAGTAACTTGGCTCTGGCTCTGTATCCCATCCCACCCCTGCCAAAGTGGTTGTGGAAATTCTTGCACAGTGTTTGGCATCCAGGTGGGACATTAGAAAAGCTGAGCCCGGACTTAAGTGAGAAGCTTTTGGAAGACGTTTAGACTCAGAACTCAGTGCACAGAAGCTAGTGGTGGGTCCCTGGTCAAATTAAGACTGTGCTTCCAGTTTCCCTAAAGCTTAGATTAGATTGGATTGTAAGGGAAGAGCAAGATAATTCCCTTTCAAGCATTCTTCTCTGAGCTTTAGACTTATTGCTCTCTTTTGTTAGTTGAAATATAGCTTGGTAGGCTGCTTCCCTTGTGTAGAAGGCTGAAAGTCCTGCTAAATTGGAGTTTCAAGAAAATTTGGGGATGATATTCTTTTATAGATCTCTCTGATTTTTGGTATTTTTTCCCCTGGAATATCAGCTCCTAGTCTCAGTGACTGTATTATTTGGGTGTGTATTTCATAAAAACCAAACAAAAAAGCAAAACAAAACCCTAGAAAACCATATCTAACTATTTTGAGGGAAAAGTTTGTAAGTGCTAAGTTCACAGGCTTCAGGCATGGCTGGATCTAGGGCTTGAACGAACCATCAAAGTTCCCTTTTCTCTCTATCTCTTGAATCCTTAGCTTATGCTCCCCTTAGCATATTGCCTTTATTCTCAGGCAAGCTTTCTCCATTTGGAAGGAGAGCGATGGCTGCTGGCATTCCCAACCTAGCATCTTCAAAGTTCACAATCCAGAGGAAGGAGGTGCTTATTTCCTTTGGTATCTGTATTTCTGTTCTCAGGTATGATTCCAATCAGCTCTGTGGTTGGGGGACAACCACTGAGGTTGGGGGAAGGTACACTCAGCTAATCCCCGTACAAGGCCCATCTCACCTGGAGGTGAGCCCTACTCAAATGCATGGAATAGGTTTCCCGAGTGGAGGAGATCTGTTACCTATGAAAGAAGTAATTGGATGCCAAAGACACGGATGCAATGACTTTCCACCACAACCGCCAAGCTTGTTTTTCTGTTGGCCTACAGGGTGGTGTTGTGGGGTCTGTTTACACTTCCTCCTACCATTGTGAGGTTATTTAATTGCTTCAGCTGCATAATTGACTAAATTGGTTAATGTACCTCACTCTGTGGCTCCATAGCCAGCCTGGATACTCTCTCTCTTATTTTCTCCCATTTCTCTCCTGCCCCCACCCCCGCCCTCACCCGTGCATGAATCACCACTCATGTCTTTCCAGGACTATACTGCTTTGGAAGGGATAATTCCTTACTTGTATCAGAAGAGGATGAGAGCAATTAGCTGAAGAACTGGGGCTGGCATCCATCCTTGGAGGATTCTGTGTTCTGTGGGAGAAGGATAATCTGGTTAGAGATAATTGAGGAAAGCCAATGGGATGAGGATGGTGCTTGGGTTTGATGGAAAGGGCGCCTCCCACGCTCACCAGGGTGGAGCATTTTGAGTACTGCAGCATGAGAAACTTGGTTTGGGGGATATCCTGTGGCTTTGGGCTCAATGAGCAAGGACTGGAATGGGGGAGGGGAGAATAGAAACCACCATTCTTTTTTGCCAGTGATGCTCAGTCTTCTTGTGGAGACTTGGCGTGCAGGCATGAAGCACTGGTGACAAGAGGCTACACACAGCTATGTCTAGGTTATGGTTTGGGTTAGAAATAAAGAGATGAAGATTAGAGAGGGATTAAACAATCAGGGAAGGCTTCCTGGAGGAGTCTTTGAAGAATGGGTAGGAACTGGCCAAGTAATGGGAATAAGCATGCCAGATGAAGGAAGTTCTATAAATCACACCACAGAGGAAGAAATGCATGTGTGTAGGGCCCAGGTTGAAAAACATCCTGGCGGAAGGCATAGAGGCACGGAGCAGGGAAGGCTGCGTGATAAAGAACATGGAATGTGCTGGCCTGAGCCAAAAGTGTCAGACTGCCCTTCCTAACTCAGCCATAGGGAGGCTCTGTCTTTGCATCCCTCTGATTTTGGCTTTCCTTGATTCCATTTGTACTAAATATTAGGTAAGTGTCCACTGTTAGTTACTATAGCCTGGGAAGTGTCGATATGTTCTTTTGAAGTTATAGACCAGGCAGTAGAATGATTTCCTATGGCCTCTGGGGTGTCAGGGTTTACTTCTTAGGGGTGGAAGTGAAGAAATTTGGGGACTCAAACTCACGAGTGGACTGTTTGTTGAAAGTTCAAAAGGCACAAGACAGGGCAACAGTAGCTGACAATATGGAAAGGACCAAGCTCCTGTTTTGTACTTGGGAATTTAACAGGCATTCTCTAAGCACTTCCCATGTGATGGACCTGGGCCAGGCAGGGGAAACAAAAGTACTATGCTGTCTGCAAGAAGCTTACCATCTAGTAGGGTATTTCATGGAGAAGATATGGGGCATGGTAACAAATGTGGACTTGGTGGTCAGACAGACGTGACTTTGAATCCTGACCTTGCTATTGGCTGTGTGACCTTGGACAAGCTGCTAAAATTTCTCTAAACCATCTTTCTTTGTTTGTAAAATGGGACTAACTCTTGCCCTGCAGGGTTTTCTTTTAATGAGGATTATAGATAGCATGTATAATTAAGTTGCTTGGCTCATGGTTGAGTACTAAATAAGTGTCAGTTCCCAATATGATTTGGGGGGGGAAATCATACAGCATCTGTAGCCAAGCTGAAATGATCCCCCTAAAGCAAGATGAAGAGGAACCTGAATTCATTTTCTCAGCCAATCTTTATAGCTCAGAATGCTTTTTCATTGGAAATACAAATACATTTGTGTTTTCTGGAGAGTTAATAATTTTAACTTGAAAGATCTTCTGAAAGGTTGGTATTTGGGCAAATTTCAAATTATAAATTTTGTTGGAGGACTATGAAGCAAATGTTATTTATTCAGTATTTTTTTTAAGATTTTTTAAATTTATTATTTGACAGATAGAGATCACAAGTAGGCAGAGAGGCAGGCAGAGAGAGAGGAGGAAGTAGGCTCCCCATGGAGCCGAGAGCCTGATGTGGGGCTCGATTCCAGGACCCTGAGATCATGACCCGAGCCGAAGGCAGAGGCTTTAACCCACTGAGCCACCCAGGCGCCCCTATTCAGTATTTTCTTATCAACCATGACTGTACTCTGTCCCAGGTTCCTGTCATTGCTGCCCCATCTGTGGGTTTAATGACTATTTATTGAGTGATTATTATGTGTTGGGAACCTTTCTAAGTACTGGATTTTTTTTTTTTTTAAATACTGGATTTTTTACCCTCTTCAATAGGCATAGAAAGTTTCAATAACTCACCAAAGGTCAACCCATTGAAACTGAGGGAGGAGTAGGATGCAAACTCCAGCAGAAGGATACTAGAATCTAGATCTCAGCCATGACAATGGACTGCCCATTCTCACAAAGGTCTGCTCTCAGATATTGGCTATTGCCAATGGAAAATGGAAACTCTTCTCAGTATGTTCATATTTTTCACAGGGAATTCTTGGGGGTCAGCAAAGCTTCACAGGATTAAGTTCCAA
This sequence comes from Mellivora capensis, assembly GCA_004024625.1. NCBI lineage: Eukaryota > Metazoa > Chordata > Mammalia > Carnivora > Mustelidae > Mellivora > Mellivora capensis. Next base: position 63,230 of record PISX010004475.1, on the reverse strand, counting down.
CAGTGAAATTATAGGAAATGGGGTTGTTATTGGCAGTCATGCTTTTTTCTCCTGAACACCCCCTTGGGGCATGTCTGCAAATGGCAGTTCTAGCACTGCCTGGTCCAAGAACCTCCAGGATCCCTCACTGGCAAGACAGGAGCCAATTCCAGGATTCCTGGGAATGAGGGGCTACCTTGAAAGGGTCTTCCAGACACTCTGTAGCTCAAACTTTTTTCCAGTACAAGATTCACTGAGATTGGCCAGGAAGGCTACAGCATTCTGTTCTCTGCTTGAACACTGCCTCTGACAGACAGCTCACCATCGCTGCTGTGCTGTTGCTGGACAGCTCCAGTTGTTAGAAATTTTTTCTTCTCTTGACTCAAAATCTGCCTCCTCCTAACACCCACCAGTATGTTCCAGTTTTCCTGATAGAACAAATTTATTTCTTCTTTTAGATGATAAAATGGTGGGGTGAGAGTGTGCTACTGCTGGCATCTGGTGCAGGGTTGGCAGGAACTCCCTAACTTCCAGGGCTCTGTGGGTTTTTACCTTTGTACCCCTCTCTCTCCAAGGAAGAGGTGCCCATGCCTTGGATCCCAGATCTCCTCCACCTGCTTCCTCGGGGATCTTCAGCTACCAGTTATCTCCTTTCTCATCTCATTTGGCTCATTGCAGTCAGCATTGAAATAACAAAAATAAAACTCTCCATCTTAATAACAAAAATAAAACTCTCCATGGTGTCCTCAGCCCACCCTCACTGGTTTTTCTTTCCCTTCACAGCCAAACTTCTCAAAGAGTTGTATCCATTCATTCTTCTAATTCCTCACCTTCCAGTCTCTCCTCAGCCCACTTTAAACTGGCGTCACTCTCACTCATTCTCTGCAGCAAAAAGCTAGCCAGATGAAGGTCCCCTAAGATCTCTTTGTCATTAAATCCTGTAGACCATTTTCAGAGTCTAATATTATGTGATCTTTTGTTATGTGACACCATGGGCCATTCTTCATTGGGGTTTCCCAACATTCCTCTGTGTGCACCTTCTTTCTGTCTCCCCACTGCTTATTAATCACTTTCAGAAACTGTATTCTAAGGTATGAAGTCTTGGGTGCATCGGAATTCTTTCCTTGGATCTCCCCTGATTTGGAGCATTCATACTCGGCCACACTCCTTTGATCCCACTTGTGCTTAAAAACTCAAACATTTTGGGGGGCATCTGGGTGGCTCAGTTTAAGCAACTGCCTTTGGTTCAGATCATGATCCTGGAGTCCTGGGTTTGGGTCCCACATCAGGCTCCCTGCTTGGTGGAGAGTCTGCTTCTCCCTCTGACCTCTCCTCTCTCATGTTCTCTCTCTCTCTCAAAGAAATAAATAAAATCTTAAAAAAAAATCTCCAATATTTTTATATTGAGTTCAGATGTATCTCTGGAGTTCCAGATCTATATCCAACTGTCCACTTTATGTTTCCAGATAATGTCCCACAAACTCTCCAAACTCTATACATAGAAAATTGAATTTGACATCTTTTTCCCTCAAATTGGCTTCTTTGTTGTTCCAACTCAGTATTTGCCACCATGCCAGGTATTGTCCAGCCAGAAATATAAAAAGATTTTATATATATGAAACCAGGGGTTACCTGACATTCACTTCTTTATTTCTCCACATAAGTCACATCTTCCACGCCGACATCTTATTTATCCTAGTGCCTAAATATTTCTTAAAACCATCATCTTCTCCCTTGTTCCTCTTTCATTACTCTTTTCTAGTCTATTATATTTTGCCTAGGTTAATATATCAACCTCTAACAAGTTTTCTATTTCTTCTTCCATTCCTTGCATTGAGGTCATTGTGACCTTCCTAATGGTCCAGTGTGTTGGCATTCCTCCTCTACTTAAAACCCTTGAGTGGCCCCCATATGGGTTTGTGTTTGGTGATCTTGAGGTATTGATGGGCTGGGCTGTGGGCAGAGGATCTCTGTCGACAGATAAAGCTCAGTCCACTGAGGTTGGTAAGTGTTGCTGAACATGAACAGATTAAGAATGGGTGTGGATGTGAAGGCATAAATCGGGTCTATATGACCAGGAGAGCAATGAGAATGAGCTGCGCCTGGACAGATCAACAGGCGGAACCCTGGGGGCCCGGGCTGTTGTGTCCATTGAGGCAGCGCCAGTGCCTTGGTCCAGTTGTAGCTACTGCTGCCCTCGTTTATCTGAGAGCAGTTTCATACTTTATTAGCCTGTTTGGACTATCTGATGTTGGCAGATTGAATTCTAAACCTCACATAGGCTCCATCCTTGTTCTTTCAGAATTCTCCTGAGTTTAGGAGAAGGTAACCCCACAGTTTTGGGGGGTGGTTTGGGGCTCAGGTAAGGAGGTATGGGAAATGTTTCCTTTTTGTCTTTAGGGCTCATGTCATGAGAATCGTTTTGGTTCAGGACTCCAACGCTCTAATAGTTTTGACGAGAGCCTTGTTACGGCTCCCATTTGGCTCCCCTTAGTTGTGGACTATGCTGGCAGAAGGTGTGTCAGCTTCATCCTGCCCCATATTGGGTTTCTTCTTCACACAGCTGTGAAATGGTGTGATGAAGCGTTACAAGCAGATGCTGAGAGATCTCTCCCCAAAACCTCTCAGGGACTTGCTCCATCTGGGGAGCCTCAGGAAAGGAAAAGGAGAACAATCACTGAGACATGCTGTCCAATGTCACCTTCCTCAGGAAACCACTTTGGGCTCTGCTCAATAGTCAGCCCTTCCATACTCCTCTTCCAAGATGCTCTTCCCTTAGGTATCAGGGTCCTTCCTCTGGAAGTTTCCAGGGGAGATAGAAATGGGACTGGAGAAAAATCAAACTCTAGTTCTAGTCAGCATGAAAAATAAATGAGCTTTTTGGGGGGAACAGAACTCAGGGGTAAATCCCAGGTATTTTAAAGATATTCTAAGAAAAATAAACTCAAATTTAACATTTTGTCTCCTAGGCTCTGTCAGAAAATGTGTTTCTGCCTCCTGGGGAAAGAAACATTTTTCTTGCTGGCATAGTAATGGTGAAGATATTATTATCCTTTTAGGTGGGCACAAAAAGCTGAGAACTGTTTGGGGGTGGGGGGGTGGGGATAGCAAACTCATTTTCTTGAAGACTAGACTCATTCCCTTAAGTTAGCAGGCTCTGGAGGTTCGATTTCTTCAAGACTCTTTATGTTCAAGAGAAGTAAAAGACATTCATTAGTTCCACTTGAATATTTGATAATGGCAAAGCACAGAATGGAAAGTGAGCTAGATCAAACTTAACGTGAGGCTGTTCTCCGAGATGAGAGCTTAGGATTGTGTGAGAGTTGTTGACATTTGTCCAGCAGGCAGAGGAAGCCAGCCTGGGAGAGAAGAAGTTCTTAGAAAACTCGCCAAAGTCTTTGCTAGGCATCTACTTGGGCCTCAAGCTTGGATCCTGAGCTACCCTGTGTTATTAAGAGTGGGAGCTGGAGAGAAGGGTTTTCAGTCCATAGTATATTGGGTGCTGAGGGGAGGGAAGTGGGGAAGGCACACATCTGTTAAACAATTGGCACAACAATTGGCACCTGCTACCGCAGCTTTCTGCAGAGCTCCTTGCCCCTGCTCTACAAGCTGATGGTTCCTAAGTAGAGGAATCCAAACAGGAGCCCTGGGAAGAAGAGCTGGAGAAAGGCCCAGGCTTGCATAAAACCCTCCATGTTTTGTGACACCACTCGAGGGAAATTTTATAACTTGAGGAACATTTGCCACCAATGTTCCCTTGGAAGTTTTCCGCATGATGGACGCCATATTGAGTCGGTGCTGGTTGCTTGGGGCCAGCTGCTTGGTTTTCAAAACTGGGGGACAAAGAGATTACTCTGGAGATTTGCAGAGGGAAGCTTGTCACGATTGTCAGCTTACCCAGATAGTTCCATACAACTCATGTTTTTCCAAATGTGTAAAGGAAACTTTTAGTACAAAGGTAGCCAACGTTATGGCCGTAAGAGTGGCATGGCTTGGGGTGGGTCACTGGCCAAGCTTTCCACTTCCTAACAGTATGACGTGGGACATGTAACCTTTCTAAGCCCCAGTTATCTCTACATAAAATGGAGATATGGCCCATCTCAGAGCACCACGGTGATGATACAGGGAGGGAACCCAAGTAGTGTTGGGAGCACGGCAGGCACATAATAATCCCTAGCTGTGTGAGAAGTCAGTTTGGGGCCTCCTCAATGCTGCAGGTCAGCAGGATGTTACAGCCTGTATATTACTGAATGTACTGGTTGGGAATTTTGACTCTGGATTCAAACATAGTTGGGTTCAAATCCCAGATTCATTATTTAGTAGCTGGGTGATCTTCAACAGGTCCTCTAGCTTCTGTAAGCCTCAGTTTTTTTATCTATAGAGTAGGATAATGTTATGCCCCCCAAATGGGTCCATGATTAAAGGAGCGAGACTGATATAAAGCGAAGGTCAAACAAAGCTTTATTTCACTCTAAGCATCAAGAATCAAACTGACCTGCCAGGGCCACGCCTCTTACAGAGAGGGCGACCCCACTTTCCTTTAAGGACTAGCTTTTAAGGGCAAAGGCCATGCGGTTGGGCCTGGCCATGCACAGGTGGCCAATGAAACTGTAACACACAGAAAGCTGCACAGTGATGCTAGGTGACCAATTGAATTACAATTTACCCTATAGTAGACATTTAACCCAGCCTATCACCTTGGTCAGAATTGGCGTCCAAAAGGTGCCCAAAGGGCAGGGCCCATACTCCTTGGTAGCTAGGGAGATAGTATGCAACCCCCCACTGATCGGTTGTCTCCACCTGGCCTGACCCCACCCTTGTATCTATGCTTTGTTACCTGGGGCTAGTTTCCGGGACTTGTTTTTAAGTAAGTCCCCTGGGGGAAAGGGGAACAGGAACAGTTTAAGGGTTAAACAACATTATTGTTTAACCTCAATGGAAGCCTCTGGCTAAAATATAAAAATATAAAATAGGTCCTTACAGATAAGATACCACGGACAACCATAGAAGGCTTTGCAGAGTACTTTACCCCAAGAAGCACTCTTCAAATTTAACTTTTTAATACTGTTATTTTGCAATCATTACTTAAATGGCTACGTTCTGTTCTGAGTTAGTTTTGCCTCACGGAAAGAGGAAAAATACGATATAGCTGTATCAGTTAATTGAATGTACTTGCTTCCAGGAACTTTTCCCCGCCCCCAGGTTGATGTTTTTTCTTTTAAATCTCACCCAATTTAATAGAGACATTTTCTAGACTTTAAACTTTTCTTTTGTTAAATGCCTTTGTTCACTCGGTTTAACCTGGGTGGACCAGTTCCGGATTGAATGGTAATCCCCTAATCTCTACATTTAGCATTGATCCTGTCCCTGAAGGGGCAAGGGAATGAATGGATCCAGTTGGTAATTAGCCTTGGGAAGTCCTAACCTTCTGCTATTGTTCCTGGGATTTGGGGCCCGGTAGATGCAGAATCAAAATTTAAGTCAACCAAAGAATTGGTGTGAATGGCCGAGGATTTGAAGCACGTAGTAGCTTGTCTAGGAAGAACCCTTGGAAAGAAGGCAAGCTTCTTCTGTACCTATTTTTTGGAGTATTTGAGTACTTCTGTACTCAAAAGTACCTATTTGGTACTTTACCATTCAATTCTCCAAGGGTATGAAAGGTGTTAGGTTTCTGCCATAGGCCTCCTGATAAGGTTTCTCCCAGTGCAGAGGCTGGCTGTCCCTCCAGGAATGGTGAGAATCACAGGTTTAAGTGGTTCCCCTTGCCTGCCCTGGGTCACATTTGGGCAGTGAGAAGGAAGTTATTACTTATTCTTCAGGCCCAGAGATGCATGCCTGTTAGAGCTCTGGAAGGATGGCTGATGGGGGTCCTCTCTTACATCTGGTGTATCTACTACCAAGAAATCCAACATGTACTCAGGCATGGATCTACTGTTGTATAGTAGTGTGTCCTAGCTATGGGGACCCCAAATGATGGAGTATTCTGGCCTCTATCTCTGGGAGACCATTCGGTCTTGGAATTATTTTCTAGGGAATTTGAATTCCCTGGGAGACCTTGTTTTAGCTCTTGAAAATTCCCTATGCCTCTGCTGACAGTGAAGAACCAGGAGCCAGTCAAGGTTATAATGAGAGATAAGAAAATGCCAGGATGGCCTCTCTCTTCTCAATTATTCTCTTAGCCAAGGCATCTTTAGTGAAGCAATGATTCCCAAACTGATTCACAAAACATTAATCCCATGATTCATCAAAAGAGGTCATGGGATGAACACATTTGGGAAATGCTGATGTATGCTATTCCCCCTTGCAGAAGCTAGTTGTAGAACTTTGTGTGTTTGGGGAGGGGAGCTGCTTCTGGGTGCAGAATTGTGTGGTATCTGCTGTTTTGTTGTGTCTCCCCTGGGCCCAAGAAGGTGAGACTTATAGGGTGGTGGGAGAAGTGTTTCTGAGCCTTCCCTGCAGGGCAGCTTCCTGGGGACTTATTGATGTTTTTAAAATAAGTACCGTGCTCTCCTGCCTTGCCTAGGAGTTATTACCTGGTGGTTTATCTTGCTCCTAAGCAGAGAAAAGTAGAGATTTAAAATGGAACAGTGTGGGCAGCATATGCACATATAGACAAACGTATGCACAATGTATATATGTCTTGTCTTTGGGAAGCAAGACACTGAAATAGTCTATGAGCTTCTTATTATAGGGGGAAAGGGGAGAAGTTGAATGAAATTGAATTCGTTGTTTAAAACCCTAAGCAAATTTGAGCTGTTCTTCCATTGCAATCACATGTATATTTCATCAGCTATATATTTGCAACAAGACTGGAATGTATTCAGTTACTTCCTCTGGAAAGCAATTATTGCCACACCTTTATAATAGGGTCTCTCTAGCAACCCCCTTTGTCACATCAGCTCAGCCCACAGCCACAAACAAATCCAAGGAAATTTCTAGCTACAAAGCAGAGTTATTTTATTTTATTTTTTTCAAAGGAATATACAGCATATGTAAATGACAGGTTTGCAGATGCGGGTAATGCTGATAAATTCTTGGGCTTGGAAAATGTACCTTCTTGGGGAGTTGGAGACAATCTAAACCAAACCTCTGCAGAGGCCCCAAATCACATATAGACCCACTCATTTCTCCTAATAGACAAGGTACAGGTTGTTGCCGGGAATTTGAGCTTCTATGAAATAAGCCTCTTGACTTCTTAATTTTAGTGTGAGACAGTTGCAACTGCCAAGATACACTTTCATAAAAGCCCTGAGCTGCATGGAACTTTAAAGACAAGGTGAAAGTGACAGCTGCCAGCCCTGGTTTCGATTCCCTCTGAGCGAGTGGATGTTTTTGACAGGGGCCTAGGAAAATGGGAAGTATTGTAATTCAGACCACCTGGCCTGGGGCTGGGAGGCATGTAATAGGCAGCTGGGATACAACTCCAGTTATAATGGTATAGGTGGGAAAAGGACCCATCTGGGCTAGAGGAGGAGGCAACAAAATATTTAGAGTTTCTTTAAGGGCGGGGCTGCAAATCTATTGAGACGCTTCTCAATAGAGTCCCCTGCGACTGGAATTATCATCACTACAGGATGTCCATAAAGTCTGGAAGTCCAGGTGACTATATATAATGTCATTAAGGACATTTTCCATCTGCAAAACAATATTTTTTCTGATTTTTTTTAACTGTACAGATCTCTGTATTTTGCAGAAGGATAAAGTGGAATTTAGCTGGTAATGGGGTTGCTGGGATGGAAACCCAGGTTTACCTGATTCCCAAGGTCAGGTTCTCGCAGGTGCAGTACTCAGCCATTGAGCAGGAGTTTGACGGGCCCAGCAGATGGCACAGCATTCTGCAGACAGGAACAGAGGAGGAGGAGGAAGTCAGGTCCAGACAGTCAGCCAAGGCAGGGTAAGCAGCAAGGGTCACAGCTGTAGGAACACATTTCTGGAGGCCGGATGTCAGAAGTCTACTGTGGCAGCCCCAGGAAGCAGGTGACGTTGAAGCCGTGTGTTTGCTTGGACCTGGGAGGAGAGGGTGAGAGATCAGAGGCCTGCGGGAGAAGCCGACCCACCAGGAATGACTGCAGGTGGACAGGCTGTGTGGGGAAGAAGCCCTTTCTGGCAGTAGCAAGGCTGGACGGCCAGAGGAGGGTCCCCTGTGGTCGCACACAGTAATTGCGGTGGGGGTGGTGGTGTGGGGGGGGAAAGGAGAGGAAGCCACCAGAATGAATAAATGGACCCTGAGTTAAGACTTAGGAGTAAATAAAGGTAAGAGTGTTGGCTGGTTTTTATCCCAGGGAAGAAAGGGGGAGAATTGCCAGGCTTATCTAAAAATGCCTTCAGGGAATATTCTGCTTGGAATAGAAAAATAAAATTCCGAGATCCCCTGAAAGCACCTGGAAAGCTCCACGCAGATTTGGAACGGGGGAGTTGGCACAGGTCAGGTCCCCCGCGTGGTCGGAGCCACCGTTTGCTGCCCGCAGCATCTTCTCTGTCACCATTCTCTGAGTTTGGGGGTTTTTAAACACCCAACCCCTGTTTTCTTTTTTGAAAAGAATTAGTCAAAGGGCGTCTGAATGCTGCCTTCTGCTGGAGGCCTCCTGGGATACTGGAGGAGCTGCTCTCTCCCTGAGGCTCTGTTGCAAACCAGAGCCCATGGCCAAAGCAAGAGTGTCCCAGAGCTCCCGGCCCCGGAGCTTGGGTGCCTCCGAGGAAGACAGCCCTTTGCCAAGGCCAGGAAAATGGGGAAGGCCCGTTCGGTCTTTTCGTTCCTTGATTTGAGGATGCTGTGGTTAGAATGGCAGTTTCTGGTTCAAGCAGGGAGAGTGATCCTCAGAGAACAGAGCAAGGCTGTGCCTGGTGGTCGGTTTAAATTGGTGTCGAGGGGCAGGACCCTTATCAATCCCCAGGTCGTTTTTTCCCTCTTCTTCTTCTTCTTCTTCACTGCACTTCCCGCAGTTTCAAATTATATAGCGACTTTTCTAACAACCTGTTCATTATCGTCTTCCACGAGGACAGGTTCTGCATCTGCTTTGCTGGATGCTGTTTTCCCAGGTTCTAGCACAAAAGCACATGAGACACAATTTGGGGAAGGCGGGAATGAATGAGCACCCGGCCTGGGGAGGACTGAGTTGGCGCTTAGAACAGGCCACGGGGTGCTCCTCCCCCACCCCGTTTGTGTCCTTCCACAGGGCCGAATGGCGGGGTGCAAAGCCACAGAAGGACAGGCAGTGCCGAAGAGGCCTTTGGGATGTGGCACATGCATGGGGAAACGAGGCAGCACGTGTACGCAGGAGTGCAGAAGAGAGGGAGGTCCCTGAGGGCTGGGGCGGTCAGGGAAGCCTCCGTGGAGGTGATGACGGGCTCTGGTATGCTCTTAACGTCTGGGTCAGGGTCAGGGGAGGACACCCTGGGGGATCTGATAGCCTGAGGGAAGGCAAGTCACTGTGGAGGAAAGTACACAGGGATGTGAGTGCTGCTGGCTCCAGCTGCCAGGAGTTTGAAACCTGTCTTGGAGACGATGGGAAGTTTCTGAAGAAGGCATGGCAAAAGCACTTATTTTAATAGTACACAACAACCCTGAAGACAGCAGTAATAATAATAAACACTCACCGAGCTCTTACTAGACATCGGGCCCGAGTCTAAACCTTTTACCTTAATTAATTCTCCTAACTCACAGATCAAGCCTGTGAGTTAGAAATGATTCCCTCCATTTTTAAAAAAATGGAAACTGAGGCCCAGAAAAGTTGGGCCAGTCAGTGTAGAGTGTACCTGACTCAGACCGACCCGATGTCATTGCTGTCGTACAACCTGTCTCTCTCTTCATGCTTCACGGGGATTCCGCTTAATGACGCCTCTCCCATCCTCTCAATCGGGCCCTCATTCGGGTGATGCTATTTCTTTAAGTTTTTTTTTTCTTTCTTTTTTTTAATCCTAGCCACCGCCATTTTTGGCATTTGTTCACTATCATACCCTCACGGAACCCTTAATAGAGTCTCTTTGGGGTCCTGGAAGCAGAAGTCAGTGAGGTGGGCAGAGTTTGGAATCTGAGGGGCCTGGTTTCCAGTCCCTCTTCTACCCTTGCCTAGCCGTGGGGCCTCAGGGACAGTGGCCTGATCCTTACCGTGCTGTGGGTTAGCTCCCTTCACAGAGCAGAGGCTGAGCTCTGAGAGGAGCAGAGACCCGGGAGGCCCCGAGCCCGGGGCTCTGGCTGTGCGCTGGTTGAGGCTGAACCAGAGGACAACTCTTCCAGTCGCTGGGTCAGTTTGCGTGCCGCGCTTTCTTGTGCAAAGTGAACACTTCAGGGCAACCGTCGAGAAGAGGAAATCCCACAGCCTGGAATGCTATCGTGCTGTTGTTTGACCTCCACAGGGCCGAATGGCGGGGTGCAAAGCCACCGTGAGCTCTCCACACCACCAGGGGCTGGAGATGAGGGTGTGGTGTGGGTGGCAGGAGCGAAGGATGGACGTTCAAGGAAAAAATGTTGCTGTGGTTACAGCCTAGAAAAATAAAAACTCGGCGTGCCGAACAGAAGCCTCTTAAAATTTAGTTGCAATTTATAAGCTGATGAAACAGGTGTTCTTGGAATTTAATTAAACACTGAAACACTATTCAAATCTGGTGAGGAGTTGCCAACAAACGCATTGGGACATGAGAGCTGGAAAGTTCCGGGCACAGACTGTGGTTGTGACCTAAGAGCACCCTGCTTGTACTCATAAGATTGCTCTATCCTGAGTGTGACTTTTGCTTCAAGTGTGCAAATAATGCAGCACCAGGACACGGGTGATGACAACCAAGCACAGCCCTCAGGAGCAAACTGTGAGGGAGTCTCTCAGGAGCAAGACCCAAAGATCAAGAGAAATAAAATAATTTTTTAAAAAATAATTATTTTGGGACACCTGGGTGGCTTAGTCGGTTAAGCGTCTGTCTGTACTCAGGTCACAATCTCAGAGTCCTGAGATGGAAGCCCACATCGAACTCCTTACTCAATGGGAAGCCTGCTTCTCCCTCTGCCTGCTGCTACCCTTCTTGTACTCTGTCTCTGAAAAATAAATAAAATCCTTAAAAAAATATTAGCATACAATGTTATGTCAGTTTCAGGTGTAAATATAATGATTCAACAATTCTATACATTATTCAGGGCTGATTATGGTAAATCATCTCCATCCCCTATTTCACCCATCCCTCCACCTCCCCTCGGGCAACCATCAGTTTGTTCTCTATATTTAAGAGTCTGTTTTTAGTGTTTGTCTCTTATTTCTTTGTTCATTTGTTTCTTAAATTCCACATATGAGTGGAATCATGTGGTATTCATCTTTCTCTGACTTATTTCCCATAACATTATACTCTCTAGATCCATCCATGTTGTTGCAAATGGCCAGGTTTCATTCTTTTTACGGCTGAGTAATATTTTATTGTTTATATACACCACAACTTCTTTATCCATTTATCTGTCGATAGACACCTGAGCTCCTTCCATATCTTGGTTATTGTAAATAATGCTCCCATAAGCAAAGGTGTGTATGTCTTTTCAAATTAGTATTTTTGTTTTCTTTGAGTGAATACTTAGTAGTGGAATTATTGGATCCTGTGGTAATTCTATTTTTAATTTTTTGAGGAACCTCCATGCTGTTTTTCACAGTGGCTGCCCCAGCTTGCATTCAATCCCACCATCAGTGCAAAGAGTGCCACATCTCATCAACATTTATTATTTCTTGTGTTTTTTACTTTAGCTACTCTGACAGATATAAGGTGATATCTCACTGTGGTTTTGGTTTGGATTTCCCTGATGATGAGTGATGTTGAGCATCTTTTCATGGGTCTGTTGGCCATCTGTATGTCTTCCTTGGAAAAATGTCTATTTGTGTCTTCTGAGAATTTTTTTGATGAATTATTATTATTGTTTTGGTGTTGAGTTGTATAAGATAAGTAATATTTTGGTGAGATATTTTTAAAAACCTAGAGGAATGAAAAAAATCTGTGATAAAATATTAAATAATTAAAAAAAATTTTTTAAATTTATTTGTTTGTCAGAGAGAGGGAGAGAGAGCGAGCGAGCACAGGCAGACAGAGTGGCAGGCAGAGGCAGAGGGAGAAGCAGGCTCCCTGCCGAGCAAGGAGCCAGATGTGGGACTCGATCCCAGGAGGCTGGGATCATGACCTGAGCCGAAGGCAGCCGCTTAACCAACTGAGCCACCCAGGCGTCCCAAAATATTAAGTAATTTTAAGTAGAGACAAAGTCTGAATGCACCAAGCCACCCCTTAAACTCAGCTTTCAAATTCCTATATTTAGGTGGAATGGGACAATCTTTTTAGCTGTTTGGAGTTTAGAGAGCAGTGATGGCTTCCAGAGTGTTCCATAGTTTCCTGTCAGAGGAACGGTTCCTCCCTCCTTCCCTCTCAGTCAGCAGACTTACAGAGCACCTATCCTGTGATGCTTGCCCTGTATCGGGGTCCTCTCTGCTGAGTGGAAATATTCACAAGGGTTAGACGGAATCACCTGAAAGGTGTGAGGGGAGCCAACAAGAAAGAGCCTGGTGCAAAGCAGTATAAAGGGATGAAAAAGGTTGAAAGGCATCTCTCCTGAGGTTCCTGCAGCCCGAGGTGCTTTGGAGTGACTCACAAGGCTCCCAGTGACAGTCATAGATGAAGCACGTTTCATTCTTCCAGAGTCTCCCAGGATTAACTTATTGCATATCCTGATTTAATTGTCTGCCCCTGTCATGCTGTCTCCTAGTCATAGACATATTAGCAACAGGTATAATCTTATTGTTTTATTATTAGACACTGATCATGGGTAATGCACTTTGTTTATATCAGCTTTATGAACTCAGAACATGAACTATAGTACATGATGCTGGGGACTTTATGAGCTGTTCTCAGCTGGCCAGCACTCCACGTATGTGATTGGGACAGTCTGGTGTTGCTGAGTTCTGATGGCTGAGCTTTCTGACAGGTCAGCTGGTAGGGATAGGCTGGCAGGCTATGAGAATGGCTCTTGCAGGGAAGTCGTGTTTTTTAGACTTTCTATCTATAGAATGCTTGTTGTTAAAAAAAAAAACAACACTTTTTTTTTTTTTTTTTTTTTAAAGAAAAGAGAGGGTTGGGGAGATGGGGTAGCCAGGTGATGGGTATTAAGGAGAGCACATGTGGTGATGGGTACTGGGCCCACACAATTCATGAATCATTGAGTGCGACATAAAAAACTAATCACGTATTTTATGTTGGCTAATTGAACATAATAAAAAAATTAAAAAACTTTTATTGCAACCTAGTATGCTCATTCAGAAAACACACAAAGCATAGATGCACAGTTTAATGGCTTCTACTAACTCAACATGCTCAGGAAACCAGCATTCAGATCAGGAAATGTAGCAACACTAGCATCTCAGAAGCCCTTCCTGCCCCTGTCATACCCCTCCCTGTCACTGTGGCTTCCCTTCCCTAAGAGTAATGTCTATCCTGACTTCTAGAAGTATAAACTAAACTTGCCAACTTTGTGTTTTATGTAAATGAAATCATAAGGTAACTCTTCCTTTGCGTCTGGCTTGTTTTGCTCAACATATCTCTGTAAGATTGATCCATGTTGTTGTTACCTGTAAATCTTTTACTTCCGTTGCTCTTCGGGGTTCCAGAGTACAGCCGTCTGATGACTTATGTCTCCATTCTGCTATTGACGGATGTTTGCTTAGTTTCTACTTCGGGGTTGTTAAAAATGGTGCTGCTGACAGACGTATAGAGCAATGGAATAGAATACAAAGCTCAGAAACAAACTTATATCTATGGCCAAATGATTTGCATCAAGAGTACCAGGACTATTCGGTGGGAAAAGGATAGTCTTTTCAACCAATGGTGTTGGCAGCACTAGATAGTCACATCAAAAAGAATAGAGTTGGACTCTAACCTTACATCATGTGCAAAAATTAATTCAAAGTAGATTAAAGACCTAAATATATGAACTAAAACTATAGAACACTTTGAAGAAAAAAAAAGGGGGGGAAACTTCAGAACAGTGGATTTCACAATGGTTTCTTGGATATGACCCTCAAAGCATAGGCAACAGGAGAAAGAATAGATAAATTGGAGTAAATTAAAACTTTTGGGTATCAAAGGACACTATAAACAGTGTGAAAAGGCAACAGTGGGAGAAAATAGTTGCAAACTCTGTATCTGATAAGGGGTTAATATCTAAATATCCAGCATATATAAAAATTGCCTACAGCTCAACCAAAAAAAAAAAAAAACCCTAACAACTCAATTAAAAGATGGACAAGGGGTTTGAATAGACATTTCATCAAAGAAGGTAGACAAATGGCCAATAAGCACGTAAAAGATGTTCAGCATCGCCAGTCATTAGGGAAATGCAAATCAAAACTGCAGTGAGATACCACTTCACACTCATTAAGATGATGATAAAACTGAAAATAACAAGTGTTGGCTGGAGGGTGGAGAAACTGGAACGCTTTTTATGATGGGAAGGGTGGAAGCAGCCCAGGGGTCCATTGATGGGTGAACGGGTAAAGATAGTGTAGCAGATACATACAATGGAATATGATTCAGCCTTAAGAAGGAAGGAGAATCTGACACATGACATGGATAACATGGACGAACCTTTAAGACATTGTGCTGAGTGAAGACAGCCAGTCACAAAAGGAGATAAATACTGTGTGATTTCCATTTATGTGAGGTACTGAAAGTAGTCAAATCCGTAGATTCAGAAGTAGAATGGTGGCTTCCAGAACCTAGAAGAAGAGGAAATGGGGAGCTAGTGTTGGACGGGTTTGGAATTTCAGTTTGGGAAGATGGGAAAATGTTCTGGAGATGAATGCTGCCAAGAGTTGCACAATAATGTGAAGATGTTTCATGCCACTGAATTGTGCATTTATAAATGGATAACAGGGGCGCCTGGGTGGCTCAGTCGTTAAGCGTCTGCCTTCGGCTCAGGTCATGATCTCAGGGTCCTGGGATCAAGCCCCACATTGGGCTCCCTGGTCCGTGGGAAGCCTGCTTCTCCTTCACCCACTCCCCCTGCTTGTGTTCCCTCTCTTGCTGTGTCTCTCTCTGTCAGGTAAGTAAATAAAATCTTAAAAAAATAAGAATGGATAACATAAACCAAGTTTATGTAACATATATTCTACCACCATTTAATAAAAATAAAAAATAATGGTGGTCAGGGTGACTATTTCCAGGCTCCTGATACAGGTCTCTGTGTAAAACAGTGGAACACTGAAAGGCTGAGGACACTCTGCCTCAGGAAATTTTATTTTATTTTTGTTTTTTATTTTTATTTTTTTAAGATTTTTATTTATTTATTGGACAGACAGAGATCACAAGTAGGCAGAGAGAGAGGAGGAAGCAGGCCCTCCACTGAGCAGAGAGCCCGATGCGGGGCTCGATCCTAGGACCCTGAGATCATGACCTGAGCCCAAGGCAGAGGCTTTAACTCACTGAGCCACCCAGGTGCCCCCCCACCCCGAAAATTTTAAAGGGGCTTTGGAATAGGCTGGACCTACGGAGCTCCAGTAAGGCAGTTTCAAACGTGAGATGAAAGCTCCTGCCTTCCTAGGAGGGCAAGCTGCGAGGCCCCCAGGTGACACCTGAAGAGAAGTCTAGGGAACAGGAGCCCTTTGCTTAGAGCTTGGGTTCCAGGGCTAAGGGAGCCTGTGCTGTGAACATTTGGGCCACAGCTGAAGAGTCCTACCCACATCCTGTAAGTGACTGTTTTCCATGGGAGGTAGGGGCGGGGTGCTTCCCCAGCAACTGCTCATTCTGGTCCAGAGGGGCTGGAAATAACCGGGGTTGTGTGTGCAGCTGCCATGGCTCTTCTGCGTATATGTTTGGAGGGCTGTGGGAGGGGGTGGTGAGCTGGGGCACTTTCTCCCCCAGAATCATTCTCTGTCCTTGTTGCAAAACAGTATCCAAAGGCAGGCAGAAATGTTCACAGCAATCCGTACTGTATGGTGTACTGCCTGTTCCCATCTTCATTTTAAAGTGTATCTAAATAAATAAGACACGGGGAATGCGATGTACAGCAGGGGGAGTATAGTGAATTTTGTAAGAGCTGTTTACGGTGACAGATGGGAGCGAGACTGACCACGGTGATCACTTCCTTGTGTATAGAAATGTCGAATCACTGTTGTACACTTGAGACAAATATAATATCGTATGTCAGTCATGCTTCAATTAAAATCCATAGTAAATTTCTTAAAAAAATAAGAGTGCTGTTATGAACATTCTAATGCATGTCTTTTTGATGAACATATGCATATTTATATGTGAATTACTGGGTTACGCGGTATGGAAATGTTCAGCTTTAGTTGATGCTGCCATCGGTTTTCCAAAGTGGTTAGACTAATGTTCCCCTGCCAAGTCCTGTGAAAGTTCCTCTCGTGCACGGAGCCCTCTTTATGCTCCTTTTTGAGCTCTGCTCAAGTTTTTGCTCATTTTTTTTCTATTGGGTTCTTTTTTTCTCATAATGTACATAACTATTTTATTTTATTGATTGATTAATTATATTCATAACTGTTTTAGGTAACGGTCTGACTCTAAGTGTGATGGATTCTGAATATAAAATGGCCCGACTGCTCACATGTGTACATTTTCATTGGGCAGTTTATGAAAATTAAACTCGTAGATTTTCCAGAATTTCTTGCTTAGTTGTGTGCGTGTGAGGAGGAGTGGGTCTGCTCTAGCTTGAGCTTTTACCAGCAGAGGCCCGAAGACGTTGCTTGCTTAATGGCTGGTTTTAGTTGCTGTGCGGCTACCTGGGACAGAAGCAGCAGAGATCAGGAGAGCTAAGAAGAGTGAGTTAGGGATGTAGAGGCTATATGACCTGAGTACTCAGTCCAACCTTCGGCTTGCTTTGACTGTACACAGCAAATGCTTAGCCTTTGTGGGCTTCAGTGGGTGCAGTAGTTTTAACAGGAACCCAATTGTCCTAAGAAGGCTGTCTGGAGGGTTTTGTGCCCTGTCTTTCCCTCCTTGTGGAGGAGCTGTCATAGGGTGAATAATGGCCCAGAAAGGTATCCAGGTCCCAATATACTAGAATCTGTAGATGTTACTTTATATGGCAAAAGGGACTTTGTAGCTGCGATTAAGTTGGGGATCTTGATGAGATTATCCAGGTGGACCCCAAATGGAATCACAAATGTCCTTACAAGAGGGAAGCAGAGAGGGATTTGAACACAGAAGACAAAGTGAAAATGGAAGCAAGATTCTGTGCTCCTGGCTTCAAAGCTGGAGGAAGAAGCCAGGATCCAAGGACTGTAGGCTGCCTCCCGAAGCGGGGAACAGATTCTTCCCTAGAGTCCCCAGAAGGAGCCAGCCCTCCCAGCACCTTGACTTTAGCCTGCTGAAACTGACTTCAGACTTCTGACCTCTAGAAATTGAGAGGGTACATTTGCATTATTTTAGGCCACTAAGTTCATGGTGATTTGTTAGGGCAGAAAGAGGAAACAAGGAACTCTGTGAGCTTCTTGAATTATCCACCCGTGGGGATCCAGGGGAGCTGGATTTACCAGGACTGCCGGGGAATGGGATGTGTCGAAGACTGGTTTTGACTACAGAGCGTGAAAGGCATCGCTAGACTATGGGTCTGGTTTTGTGAAGGGCCTAAACCAAACCCCGAGAGCCATCTGGTGATGGCAGTACCCTCGCTGCTCTCCTGGGAGCAGGTCTGCGAGGAGGCAGGGGATTTCTGGGCCCAGGTTTGGAGACCTGGGCTCTGTTCCTGGCTGGGTGATCTTGGGCAGTTCAAGTCACCTCTCGGTAAGTTCTTCCTTTGTCCAAGCCCCCTGTGGGGTTTGGATGACCGGGAGTGTCTTGTGACATCTGTTCTCCTGCTGGGCAATGTTCTGTTGCCCAGGCCTCCTTTTGTCTCTTAAATCCATCAACATCTGTGTCCATGGCTGTCTCTGGGGTGGAAGTCACTTTAACTTCCCACGTGTTTTACTGCACTTGTTTTCTATTTTCTGTTTCCACTCTTGTCCCTGATTCATTAGGGACAAAGCAGTTGAACTGACATTTTAAAACACGGTTCCATTCAAGCCACCCCAGCCTTCAGACTCCTGAGTGGCTTCGCATAAAGGTCCCTGAGCTTGTAGGCCCTCCATGGTCTAGCTCTGCCTCTCCACTGTCACCTCAAGGCTACTCTGTCTCCTGTTCTGTGGGCCTCACATAGCTCCCTCCTGCCTCCTGGCCTTGACTCTGGTTGTCTACTCTTCCTGGAATGCTCCTGAAGCTCCTCTTTCTCTGGTTAACTCCTACTCATCTTTTATAGCTTATGTGTCGCTTCCCAGGAAAGCATTTTGTTACTTCCCAGGTTCGGTGGGAGCCCCCGTTACAGCTCCCGTAGCCTCCCTGTACTCCGCACCCCCAGCCCTTACTCCGGAATGGGATTTTGTGCCTGTGCCATCATGTAAGCCCCCATCCCAACTGCATGCTCGGTGAGCACAGGGACTGTGTCTTCTAGGAACTGGGCTATCAGTGAAACAAACACAACCTGGCACATAGTAGATGCTCCATACATATTTGATGAATGAGTAGATGCATTAAGGAGTGACTCACTCTCTTCTGTCGCTGCCACTTTGCCCAGCTCCCGGCTCCCACCCAGTAGTAGAAATGCTAATCTTAACACTTGGTGACATCAACAAATGAGATGAAACTGCAGTATTTGGAATGTCCTCCTTCTGCCACAACAAGCCTCTTCAAATCCATCAGCAAGTGGCCTTCTCTGACCCTGTGCCCCCAAAGGCAGGGGTTAACATCTCTGAAACCTGGATTTGAAACTGAGTGTTTTTTTCTTAAACAAAGTGCTCATGCTCACAGAGTTGCTCTCTCTGAGCTTAAGATCCCTCTAAAAATGTTCTGTACCTGAAAAGAGGTGAAAGATTTATGCAATCAGAAGAGAAACCAGAATATTGCTGTGTACCTTGTAGAGTGCGCTTCCCCCCAAAAGAGCCCCAAAGGCAGAGGTTTTATTTTGAGAGAGAAGGAAAATCAGAAACTCATTTGGTGCCAGAAGAGGACATACTAAGCAATCTTTTCTCTGTTTGTCCTCAAGACTATTTAAGGTATTTCTTCTCTTCTCGTCTTGTTCTAATTGTTTCTGCCCTCAGGGGTGAGCTGGATGTCTCCTCTCCTCCAGAAAGCCTTCTGTGATAGCCTTAACTCTCAGAGGTTATCCCTTTTTCCAGTTGTCAACTGAATTCAACTAGCGCCACCCAGAGTGGCCCCCAGTGGGTTTTTAATGGCCTTATGTGCAGGTCTTCTCTCCTCAGCTTCAGAAAAAGCAACTGTCTGGTTCACTGGTTGCTCTGAATGTCTGATATGAGGTTAGACTTCCTCGTAACTACCTCCCTGACTTTTTGCCTGGGGGCCTCCTAAGTGACTCTATGTCAGCCTTGTGCCCTGGGCCCAGGGGTATGTTTCCTACCTCAGAATCTCTGACTCCCCTTGACTGAGTCCTCCATTCCTGGAGCCGATGATCCCCTGGGCAATTGCCATTCGATTTGGGCTTCAGTTCTGAGAACCAATAGCAGTATGGTACGGAGGTTGAGTGGGGACTCAAGACTCAGACTTGTAGGTTCGAATCCGACTTCCTCACCTATTTTGTGGCTTCTAGAACTCACTCGATCTCCAGTTTCAGTTCTCATGTGAAGGTAATAAACACATATAACCATTTGAAAAATAAATATAACAAAAGTAACTTTTTAAAGAGAAGTTAAGTGAATAACACATTCCAAACTCTTAACCCTTCGTGAATGATACATGATCATCATTTTTATTATGGACACAGCTCTTCTGCCTCACCTTTTTTCTGGGGAGAGCTGCTGCTTCTGCCTGAATGCCACCCACCCAGACCCCCCTGCCCTTCACCCCATGTGGCCTCAGAGTCTGGGCCAGAAGCAGTCTGAAGGGTAGCTAGTGATGAGACACAGAGCAGTAAGACATCTACTCACCCAGGTGAGTCTAGTTCTCCAAGGAAACCTTCTGGGGGTCTCTCCCTTCTCTGTTAGTGGCCCTGGAGCCTCCCAGCTGCACACATCCAAAGCTGCCCTGAGAATGACCCATTCAGGCACAGAAAAGTTGGTGCCACAAAATAACCTGCCCCTCATCCTAACATCACTCGAAAGGCCTTTCTTGCAAGCCAGCCTTGTGTCCAGAGCTAGTGCTCCTGGAACCTCACTTTCATTTGGGTGTCTCCTCCCATTTCCCAGACAGAGAAGCACGTAGAAGGGCTTGAAGATCACCAGGGCCGCCCCACCAGGGAAAGAGGCGGAGGGCTGCATGAATCTTCAGACGAGACAGAGCAGGTTAATCAGTCCATGGGAGGCACTTGCCAAGAGAGGGACATCTATTTCCCGACTATCAGGAAATTCATGATTTCACTTAGAAATTAATTTCTTCCTGAGAGAGAAAAATCACCTTTGATATATTTATTTTCTCCATAAAGAAGGCAGACTTATCAAAGCTCCCCCTCCTGCTTTCCACCCCCCATCTGTTGCTGCCAAGTATTTGAAAAAGCAAAATGTGTATGTGTGGGATGTGGCCCTCCTACAGGACATGAAGACTGCAGCTCTATGGCCAGTGGGGTCCACCTGGCTGAGGAGAACCCACCTGGATGAGGAGAACCCACATGGATGAGGAGAACCCACTTGGCTGAGCAGAACCCATCTGGACGAGGAGAACCCACTTGTTTAGAAAGAACCCACCTGGCTGAGGAGAACCCATCCAGTGGAACAGAACCCTTCTGGCTGAGGAAAACCCACCTGGCTGGGCAGAACCCACCTGGGTGGGCAGAACCTACCTGGCTGAGGAGAACCCACCTGGCTGAGCAGAACCACCTGGATGAGGAGAACCCACTTGGCTGGGCAGAACACTCCTGGCTGAAGAGAACCCACCTGGCTGAGGAGAACCCTTCTACCTGAGGAGAACCATCCTGGCTGAGGAGAATCCACCTGGCTGAGCAGTACCCTCCTGGCTGAGTAGAACCCACCCGGACGAGGAGAACCCACTTGGTTAGAAAGAACCCACCTAGCTGAGGAGAACCCATCCAGCGGAACAGAACCCTTCTGACTGAGGAAAACCCACCTGGGTGGGCAGAACCTACCTGGCTGAGGAGAACTCTCTTGGCTGAGCAGAACCACCTGGATGAGGAGAACCCACTTAGCTGGGCAGAACACTCCTGGCTGAAGAGAACCCACCTGGCTGAGGAGAATCCACCTGGTTGAGCAGTACCCTCCTGGCTGAGGAAAACCTTCCTGGCTGAGCAGAACCCACCTGGCTGAGGAGAACCTTCCTGGCTGAGCAGAACCCACCTGACTGAGCAGAACACTCCTAGCTAAGGAGAACCTTCCTGGCTGAAGAGAACCCACCTGGCTGAGCAGAACCACCTGGATGAGGAGATCCCTCTTAGCTGAGGAGAACCTTCCTGGCCGAGGAAAACCCACCTGGCTGGGCAGAACCCACCTGGCTGGGCTAGGTGGAAGGGGAAGGGGCAGCCAGGTGCTTTTTGCTCAGTTGACAAGGGAAAATCATCCTCACTCTCCCTCAGAAGTGACAGTGAGGTAGACCAAGGCTGCTTCGTTAGCCTCATCGTGCAGATGACCAGGCAGTTGTGATCAGATAAATGTCGCCTTGTCCAGGCTCCTGGTGAGGCCACCACAGAGTGGGAACCAGGACCTGGGGCATAATGTTCCTTTTCCATTACTTGGAGAATTTTTTCCTTACATACCTGGCAACCTATTTATTTTTTAAATGGAAAATTTCAATTATAGGCAACAAGAAAGAGAAAGATATATTGAAGCTTCCTGTGCCTGTCACCCAGATTTATCAGTTATCAGCATTCAGCCATTCTTCTTTTATCTATCCCCATACCTTTTGTTTTTACTGGAATAGCTTAAAGCAAATTTCAGACATCATGTCATATCACCCACAAATAATTCAATATATATTTCTAACTAGCAAAGGCTTAACAAACAACATAGTCAGTACTTCATTATCACACCACTCTGAATTACTGGGAATTGATTAATATCATCTAATTCTGTCCATATTCATTCTTCTGATTTATCAAATAATTATTTTTTGGTTTGTTATTTAAAAAAATATAATTGAAGACTGATAAGTTGCAAGAACAGCACAAGGAACTCTCATATACTCTTTGCCTGAATTCACCAAATGCTTCCATTTTATTTGATTTACTATTTACATATTATTTCCTGAATTATGTGAGAGTATATTGGAGATCATAGCCCTTTACTTGTAAACACTTCAGCATGCATTTCCTACGGGCAAAGACGTTTTCTTATACAACCGCAGTACAGTATAATTATCAAGAGTCGGAAATTTACCACTGCTATAGTACTATTATCTATCCTCAGCCCACATATGAAATATGGCAATTTTCCCAATAGCTCTTTTTATGGTTATGTATTTTCTCCCAGTCCAGCTCCAATCCCGGATCACCCATTTAATTATGTCTCTATAGTCTTTTTCACATGGGAAAGTTCCTCAATCTTTCTTTATCTTTCTTGATCTCATCATTATTATTTTTTTAAGATTTATTTATTTATTTATTTACTTAACAGACAGAGATCACAAGTATGCAGAGAGGCAGGCAGAGAGAGAGAGGAAGAGAAGCAGGCTTCCTGCTGAGCGGAGAGCCAGATGTGGGGCTTGATACCAGGACCCTGGGATCATGACCTGAGCCGAAGGCAGAGGCTTTAACCCACTGAGCCACCCAGGTACCCCTATCTCATCATTATTTTTAAGGGTACAGGTCAGTTATATTGTGAATGTCTCCGTGTGGGTTGGTCTGAAGTTTTCTTATGATTTAAGCTAAGCCTCTTTGACAGTAATAGACCAAAGCTGTGATGTTGTGTTGGGCTCAGTGCATCATATCAGGAGGGTCTTGGTGAGGTTAACTCGGATATTTTGGTTAAGAGTGTCTCCAGGAATCTCCATTGTATAGTTAGTAAGTAATTGGTAGGGAGATCTTGGTTCTTTGAGAACTTCCTTTGTTTGCTTGTTTGTTTGTTTCTTCCTAATTAAAATTTCTGAGAGAGAGAGAGAGAAAGAGAGAGAGCAGGAGAAGGGGAGGGGCAGAGAGAGAGGGAAAAGCAGACTCTCTGCTGAGCAGGGAGCTGGCTGTGGGACTCAATCCCGGGACCCTGGGATCATGACCTGAGCCAAAGGCTGACACTTAACCAACTGAGCCACCCAGGAGCCCCCAGAACTTCCTTAGTTTCTGATGCAACAGGGTGTTCTAGGCTCCCCTGTGTTTTCCCTGTTCCAGCTCTGGAATCAGCTTTTTCAAGTTCCTATTCTTTCTAGTGGAGAAGAATATTTAGAAACCGAGCTCTGGGTTCTAGGTGTGCTCACTGCCACTGTTTTATCATTGCTTCTTTGCTGTCCTAGTGGACGGAGACAGGAAATACATGTATATACACATGTACATTTATTTATAAAACTAAAATTGTTGAAAGCTTTATTAACAACTACAAATTGATACAGATGCCTCTTGTCCCAACCAGAACATTCTAGTTATTTTTTGTTCCACATATGTACCTCCATCCTTTAATACTGAGAAAACTGGCCCTCAGTAGATCTGCTTATTTGCTCAAGCCTATAATAAACAGAAATTGTTTTCAGAATTGTTAATATCTATCACTGTGGAAAGAAAACCTGTCAGCTAGAGTGTAGTATTTGTTTATAGTTCTTTTTTTTTAAGGCAAAATTTACTTAGAATTACAGGTGCAGATCTTAAAAGTACGTTTGTATAAGTTTGGGCAAATGTATACTCTCTTGTAATTCACATCCCTACCGAGATCTAGAACTTTTCCATCACCTTAGAAAGCACTCTCCTACTCTTTTGCAGTCAACCTCCCTAACAGAGACACTTTTCTTACCCTTTTCACCATAAATTAGTTTTGCCTATTCTAGAACTTCATATAAAGGGACTGATGCAATAGTCTTTGGTGTTCAGATTCTCTCATTTAGCATAGTATCTGTAAGATACATATATTTTCTGTATATAATATTTCATTCCTGTTGTTAAGAACTAGTAATCCATTTTGTGATTATACCACAAATTGTTTATCTATTTTCCTATTGATGGGTATTTCCCTCTCTCTCTCCTCCACTTTTTGGCTGTTATGAACAAAATGACCATGAACTTTCTTGTACGCAGCTTTTGTGGATATATGTTTTCATTTCTCTTGGCTCAATAACTGAGCTTATAATTTCTGGGTCATAGGGTAGGTGAATGTTTAAGTTTTACCTTTTAACTAAGAAACGAAGGCAGAGCACCTCCCTCCCTCCCTACTCTCCTTTCTCCCGCCCTTCCCCTCTCCCTCCCTCCCTCCTTCCTTCCCTCCCTCCATCCCTCTTTTCCTCCCTCTCGTCTGTCCTTCCTTCTTATTTTGCCATTAGTTGCATAGGCTCTACAAAAGGTCTACATACTATTGCATTTGGGTTTGATATCTTTCGTAGACTCTCTTTCCTTTTTTAAAATGCCATTTTATTTGCTGGAGGTACTAGAACATTCAGCTTGCAGAATACATTGGATTTGATCGATTACTTTCTCATGTCATTTAGCTTGCTACTCTATTCCTGGTGTTTCCTGTGATCTTGCAGCTATATCTGGAGATGGAACAGATTTAGGTTCTTTTATTTATTTTTTTTAAGACACGAGCATTTCATAGGTTTGTAGGTGGAACCATGTGCTCTGTACTGTAATACATCACGAGGCCTGTCATGTGTGGCTCTCCCTCTTTTAATGCTACAAAGTTAGATTTGTGTGTTTAGGTGCTGTAAGCCTGATCTCTCCATTATAGTGTTCCCCATCAAACTTTCAGCTAATGCATTTTAGCATCCATTTGTAGTTATTGCTTAAATCCATTCTTTTGGTGGGATTGCCAAATGGCGATCATCAAATCTCACCCCTCCTTCTGCCTTTTATTCCCTGGGATTTTTCTGTGTAGGAAAACTTTCCCTCAACCATCTTTTCATTACTATGAAATAGAATTTATACAGAAAAGGCAGAGTAAATGTTTGATCTTTTCACTTTATCAAATTATGGAGTAATAAGTTGGTGCCTTAGCAGCCTCCAGTGGTGATGAATGAGATTTTAATTTTTTTTTAGGGTCATAATGATCTCATGAATTTTTATATGTTTGATAGGCTTCACTCCCCTGCAGTCATTTTTTTTTTTTCCTCATGTGACAGTGGCTTAGGCCAGTGTGTGCCTGTGATTTGGCTCCTGTGACCTTCAGGCATGACCCTGCCAGTCTTCGGTGGCTTCATTGCCTTCCCAGTGCAAGCTGTCTCCAGCTCCTCTTGTATATTTCCAGCCCCAAACTCGGAATCAGTCTTTTCTGGGAAGAGTCTTGGTGCCTTTCTGTGGGGAACCATATTTAAACAGCCCAGTCTGGGCACGAGGGTTGCTCACTGCTACCGGTTTGTCTTGCTTCTAGACCTTTTATTTGTTTGTTTATGGTTTTTTGAAGTTTTAATTTAAATTCCAGTTAACATACAGTGTTTTTCATTTCACATATAATATTTGGTTCCTTTCTTCCATACGTCACCCGGTGCTCATCGCAACAAGTGTCCTCCTTACTCCCCACCACCTGTTTCACCCATTCTTCCCCACCCGCCCCAACCCCTGCCCCATCTACTTTCTGGCAATCAGCAGTTTGTTCTCTGTAGTTAAGAGTCTTTTCTTGGATTGCCTCTCTCTCTCTTTCTTTCTTTTTCCCCCTTTGCTCATCTGTTTTGTTTTTAAAATTCTATGAGTGAACTCATATGGTATTTATCTTTCTCAGACTGACTTATTTTGCTTAGCCTAGTAGTCTTTCGCTCCACCTGTGTTGTTGCAAATGGCAAGATTTTGTTCTTTTTTATGGCTGAGTAATATTTCAGAGTATATATATCCCACATCTTCTTTATCTATTCATCCATCAGTGGACACTTGGGCTGCTTCCACAATTTGTCTATGGTAGATAATGATGCAATAAACATCGGGATGTATGTATGCCTTTGAATTAGTATTTCTGTATTCTTTGGGTATACCTAGTACTGTGACTGCTTCTAGACCTTTTTAGTAGTTAGAACTAGGAAATACGTATTTTTAGAAACAGAAAAATATAAACACGTACTGATATCTTCCACTCGAATTTAACTTTATAGAGTCTTTCTTTAACTTCTTTGATTTATAATCTTATATTCAACATTTAGATTATTAATGATGTCAAGTTGAAAAGTTGCTGCAAAATACATGTAACAATTTTAAATGAATAATATGCATATCACTAGTGTATATGATTCTTTTGCTCTGTGTGGGGGTAATGATATTCATGTGGTGGCTGGCCTCAGTGGGTTGGCCAGGGAGATCTAAGTCAGCTCACATACGTACCTGGTGCCTTGGCAAGAGTGGCTGGAAATTTGGGTTCAGCTGGACTCCCCTTCTTCTCCAAGTAGTTTCAGGGTCTTCTTATGGGGTGTTCTCACTGAAAGGGTAGAAGAACTTTTATGGTGGCTTAGGATTTTAAGAAAGTTGAGTGGAGTGCCAGTCCTTTCAAAGGCTAGGCCCTGACTGATTTGGTCTTTTTACCACCATGTTCTATTGGTCAAGGTAGTTGCAAGCCAGCCCAGATTCAAAAGGAAGGAAAGGAGGTTCCAACTCTGGACAAAAGGCATGTCGAAGAACACGTAGCTGTTTTTGTACCACCTGCCCCTGTCCTTCAGGTCACCCTGAAGAATCTTCTGTACCTTTTGTCAGTCACCAAAGGGTATAGTAGGGAAAATATTCTATATCCTTTTTTATTCTGCATGATCCTTCCTCATATGGAAGTTTCATTATTTATTCAACAAGCCTTCAGTTGATGAACATTGGTCTTCATTCTAATCTCTTGTCATTATGAAAAATGCCCCAATAGGTGTCTTTGCATCATTTTGTATTTTGTCTTATACATCATTTTGTATTTTTTGACAGTGATGATTCCTAGAAGTGTAATTGCTATGTGAAAAAGGATAGATGCATATATGATTTTGCTAGGCCTTACCAATGTTGTACCAACAATGTAAGTGCCCATTTCACCGTAACCCTACCAACAGAGAGTGTTGTCAAATTTATTGATTTTTGCCTATTTAATAGGTGAGAGATGGTATTTCAGATTACTTTTTTCTATATTTTTGAAATTTGTTGAGGTCTAACATGCAAAGTGTGTACAGCGAGCTAATTTTAATTGAAAAGTTTGATATATTTCTATTTACAAGCACATCTGTGTAACTACCATCATCATCAAGATATAAAATATTTCCTGAATCCAGAAACCTCCTTTCTGTTCTTTCTCAATCAACATGGCTGCTAGAAGTAGCTAGTATTCTGATTTCTAGCACCATAAAAATCCTTACCTTAAATAAATGAATCACACAGCATGCATTGTCTTATTTCTGTCTGTTTTAACTCAACATAACATCTGTGAGGTATATCCATGTGTTTCTGTGTTGGTTATTTCCTATTGCTGTAGTATCTCACTGTGTGGGTAAATAAATTATGACATATTTACTCTGTTGATGGCCATTTGGATCATTTCCAGCTTAAACTTTTTTTGTAAGTAACACTGGTATGAATATTTTTGGACATAAGCACTTACTTCTTTTGGATATTTATATAAAAGTATTTATATAAATCTTTATATAAAAGATTTTTATATAAAAATCTCGATCATGAGATAGGCATGGGTTTAGCTTTAGTTGACACTAAATAGTTTACAACATAGTCGTACCCATTTAGACCTCATCAGCCTCCTGTGAGAGCTCTGAGTAATCCATATCCTTGCCAACAATTGTCACTAGTCTTAAAATATTAGCCATTCTGGTGGGTATCTAGTGGTGTTTAATTATGATTCATAATTGCATTACCTTAATGACTAATGATGTTAAGTACCTTTTCATAGTCCTCTGAATATCTTCTTTTGTGAAATGCTATTAACCTTTTTTTTTTTTTTTGCGCCCATTGTTTCTCTCTTAATAATTTTAGGAATTCTTTTTATATCTTAGATTTGACTCTTTTGTCATATATGCAGTTTTATTTGCTCTAATTTCGAAAAAAGTTGAGAATCTTTTTTATTAAGGCCCATTGAATTTTTTGAACTGCCAGTTTATCAATTTTGCTTATGTTAAATTTGTCATTAATTTTAAGAGTTTTTCATATCTCTGGAATATTTGTCTTTTTCTTTGATACTCATTGCAATAGTTTTCTCTGTTCACCATTGTCTTGACTTTATGGATTTCTTTTCTCTCTCTCTCTCTCTCTTTTTTTTTGCTCTGTAAGAGGTTTTTTAAAAATGTCTTCAGATTTCTATATCTTTTATTTTATTGCTTTTAGATTTTGAGCCATAGTTAGGACTGGTTTTCCTCACTTATCTTGAAAAACTTTTAAATCTCTAATCCATTTAGACATTATCCTAAAGTATGATATGAGAAATGAATCTATTTTTTTTCCCCACATGGTCGTCCAGTATTTTCAACATCATTTATTAAAACTCTGTCTTTTATCATTTATTGGAGATACTGTCTTAATCATATATAGTGAGGTCAATTTGGGGGTTTTCTGTTCTGGATCATTAGTCTGCCTGCCTGTCTAAGTGACATCAGAACACATTGTTTTATTCAAATATATGCTTGAATACCCAATAAGTATAGCCCCACCTCCCTATTATTCTTTGTTTTTCAGAGTTTTCTTGATATTCTTGTTTTTTTATTCATCTGCATAAATTTTATTATCAATTTGTTTTGCTCCAGAAAAAAAAAGAACCCAGTTGGATCTTTATTGGGATTACAGAACACATCCTTATGGTACTAGGTTTTCCTAACTAAGAGTGTGTGTTTCTTTCTTTTGGTTCAAACTATTTTTGTGTTTTCAGGAGAATTTAATGGGTTTCCTCATATAGGTTGTTCACATTTCTTGTTGGTTTAATACTTATCTTACTTTTTTCCTTTTTGTTCTCATGAATGGGGTTTTCTCTTCTTTTCCCATATATCTTCTAAGTGGTTATTTTATATATGTGAAGTCTGTTGCTTTCTGCATAGGTATTAATCAGGGTCCAGTCCAGGAGACAGAAATAGTACCAAATATATTCTTTAAGATTTTATTTATTTATTTAATTGACAGAGAGGAGGGGGAACACAAGCAGGGGAAGTGGGAGAGGGAGAAGCAGGCTTCCTGCCAATGCGGGCTCGATCCCAGGACCCTGGGATCATGACCCGAGCCGAAGGCAGACACTTAATGACGGAGTCACCCAGGAGCCCCTAGTACCAAATATTTTACCAGAGATTATTTAATACAAATAATTGTTAAGTTGTATAAGGTGTTATGTGTGTAACTGAACAGGTGAAAAGAGAAAACCAAGGTATCACAGAGGAAGAAATTACAGGCAACAGCCCCCACGCCTGGGGTTGAGTAAAAAGGGAAAAAGATAGAGTTATTGAATCTAGAAGTTTGGGGAGGTGCCTGGACTTTCAGGAAGGGGCTGCCCAGCTGCTGCTGGCCTCTCCAAGATCAGAGGAAGAGCCTGTGGGAAGCAGACCTCTCAGGGAAAGATGTTGGCTGGCTGAAGCTGGTGTTTCTGAAGTGTACATGGCAAGGCTGGGTCTAAAATTCTTAGAGAAACTGGAAACCAGGCCCACTGCTGCTACTGGAGTGAAGGGTTATTGCTTGGGGATAGTGACAGGAACCAGAAGTAGGCAGGAAGCCAATGGAGGAAGGAATCCCTCCTTCCCTCTCAGCTGTGCCATTTCCCTCCAGGGTCCTCTGATGTTAACACCACACAGAGAAAAAAGACATGCCCAGTCACTGGTACTGGACACATAATAAAGAGATCCCACAGGTTTACATGGCCCATGAGTGCTCCTCATGATGAATATGTTATTTATTCAGCCGGCAAAATTGGAGTTGGGTTTGTAGAGTCTCCTTTCTGCATCACAAAGCTCGGTATACACAGGTGGGTTTGGAGCTGAAGGACAATAGCTTAAGAGCTGGCATAGCTTGTGAATTTTCTACTTGGCCATTTTACTAAATTCTTTAATTGTTTGCAGTAGTTTCACCCATGATCCTTTTGGGCTGTATGATTATATAATTTCTAAGTTGGGATCTTTTTGCCTCTTCCCCACTCTCTAGTTTTTGCTGGTAATCTTTTGATCTTGGTTCCTAAAGTGTCCCAAACATAATGACTAGGAAATCTAAGTCACACTGCTCTTGGAATAAATTGCTCTCCATTCTTACAGAAGTTTTGGGAGAGGGGACTGAATTGAAGGAGAAAGCTTTTCTTTACATTCCTCTTTGCTGAGTGCTTAGAAAAAGCCAGCACAACACAGACTGATATTTCTTGGCTATGCCTAGGAGACCAAAAGTGCATAATAAATGCTAAATACTGGTGAGGTAGATGGATAGGTTTGCCTGTCCATCCCATCTACCTTGTTCTGACCTGGTTGCATCCATTCCTCTTTCCTCTGACACACTGACTTGTTCAATGAAGACATTTCATCCATGTCACATTGTAGTGTTTGGCTCAGGGATTGACATGTGATCTAAACTAGCCAATGAGGCTCAACCTCAGAATTTTTTCTAAAGTTAATGGAAAGAAGCATTCTCTTTTTCCCTTGGGTCTCTAAACCTTGTGCTCTTGAGGGCTATCCATCCTTCCCCTTGGAGAAAGCTAATATCAGGGAAACAGCTGGAGAAAGACAGATTTCTGAAAGACCTACATGTAGCTATCCCTGAAACTTTAGGTCTAAAGGTCTTTATATGAGCAAGAAATGTCTTTCTTTTTAAAATACACTTTAAGTAGATTTAGTTGGATTTTCCTTTCCTTACAACTAAACAAATCCTAATTGACCAAGTAATAATTATATTAATTATTTCTAGAACTTATGAGCCTGTGAGATTCTTTATTAAGTGTCCAATACTATAGACTTGGACAGTTCACTAGGGTTTCCATAGTCTTTACAGAACTTTCTATGCTTTGAGCAGTGTTCTTGATTCTGGTGACTTCTCCTCTGTTGTTGCCTTCTTGTGTCTCTCAAGAACAGTCATGAATTGTTATTCCACCTTCATTCAGGTCTTTTACTGCCCATGAAACCTAGGCATCCATGTATTTTTAAGAGCCAGAGAATTAAGGAACCACAGAAAACACCAGTTCACCTCCTTCTGTCTTTTGGTCCTATCTGGTTTTACATTGTGGTTTCTGGTTTCTATTCCATAGCTTGGCTGAAACAGACTCCCCTGAATGGTATCATTTCATTGCCTCATCAGGCACCCCATGTATAGGACATTTTTGGCTACTACAGTTGATCTCTATTTAAACCCTTGTAGCCACTCCTCTTTGAGGGTTACTATGTGTCCTCCCTGTGTGGAATTACCATGGAATACCCAAATACTCTTCATTTGCAAATGAATTAGACATGGACTCTGCCCTCTAGAGGGAAACAGACATGAATCAAGTGTTAAATTGAGGTATAAACATTGGGCTGTGGGGGCACAGAAGACACGTGTGTGTGTGTGTGTGTGTGTGTGTAAAGCACAGTGATCATATGAGAAAAGTTTCATGGAAGAGAAGACTGTTGGGTTGAGTCTCCAGGTGTGAGTAAGAGAATAACCACAAATGATCAATTCAGTTTGGTTTGGTCGTTTAGGTAGCAAATATGACCAGCATTATTTCAAACTCTTTCCGTGCAACAGAGAAGGCAAATACAAGAAACCCCTTGGAAGATCATGAGAGGCAGCATTATTTCACTGGCCAGTGCAGTTGGTCCGAGGACCATGCCATCTGATATGGCCGACAGCCAGAGGTGGGAGCCCCAGGCTTTGTGGCCAAGGGAGCAGAGTCGTCTTAGAAACATGGGTGATTTGCTGCAGGACATGCAGCCAAGTTAGAGAAGTGTTTTGGGTAGAGCTTCAGGACTGTGGGGTTTTTCTTTG
Organism: Mellivora capensis; assembly: GCA_004024625.1. Lineage (NCBI taxonomy): Eukaryota > Metazoa > Chordata > Mammalia > Carnivora > Mustelidae > Mellivora > Mellivora capensis. Next base: position 31,285 of record PISX010004475.1, on the reverse strand, counting down.
GCCATCATGCCTTCCTGGGAATTTCATCTGACATATAATAAAGAGGGGACGGTTGAGGCACAGGGTGTGTGTGTGTGTGTGTGTGTGTGTGTTTGTGTGTGCGCGCGTGCGCACGCACACACATGCAAATGAAGCCTTTTCCTTTCCAGTAATTGCATGGAAGGTACAAAGGAAGTGGTAAATGAAGTTGTGGGAAATTGATTGGAACTTTTTTTTTACCTTGCATGATTATTATTACTACCATAAATCAAGATAAAACTCGATTGTGTGCCAACAGTGTGGCTAGCACACTGCCAACCATGACCACGGATGCAGTCTTCATAAAAACAAAAAGACAGTCCTCTATAAAGCAGCGGGAGAAGACAGATCACCAAAGCGAGGAAAGGCATGTTGCCTCCTGGTTTCATTTTGCCTCTCTTTAGGGCCTTCTCACAGCTCAGAGGTGTGTGCCCTGATTGCGAAGACCTCGGCTTCTATGCTTTGGTTGATGTTCATCCATTAAGAACAAAATTTTGTGCTTAAAAATCATTCCAGCTGTACTCATCTTCTTTCTTTTTGTACCATCTTCTTTTTTAATCAGGAATAAAAACAGTAGTCATGCTTTGCAAAACTTTCATTATAAGAACTGAGAAGAAAAGTAATAAAGAAGGGATACTCTCAAGAGAAAAACTTGGAAGAGAGCATAATATATCAACCAAATAGAAGAAGGAAATGCATGAAACTGCCTTCTAGCTTACGACTGCATCAGACACGAGGCAAAAAGAATAAGCCAGGTTGATTAAAACAACTTATCACCTTAAAAAAATTCAAGATGATGAAGTCTGGGCATATAAATGATACCTTTGCCCATCCAGTGAAGAGAGCAGGGTGACTTGCTTGGCTAGAGTTCTCCAGGATATCACTGTAATCTTTATATCCTTTTCTTATCTCTTGCCTTCTTTTTGCAGTTGCTGTTTGTTTACTTCACTGAGAGCTTTTTTTTTTCTTTCTTTTCCTTCTTTCTCTTATTTCCAGCCCTGAAAACTCAGCTTGAAACTGGGCCTCCTGGGCTCAGTCTAATGATTAAGCTATAGAAAACTCTCTGTGGCTGGTCTTAACTACATGAAACCTTAGCCACTTGGATGCTTTATAGCAATCATTGGTCATTCAGTTGTCAACTGTTGCATGAGTTGAATTAAAATTATAAACATTCTGGGGTGCTTATAAACCATCGGGCATTAGGGATGCTATGAGAAAAAAAGAAGTTTGATTCTCCCGCCTTCAACTTTCTTATCATGGTATGGGGACAGCATTAGGCAAATGACAGAACGAGTTTACACAAAGTGCCTATTGCTATGTTAGCTACGTGATAATTATCTCTATCTCTATCTGGAGGCACATGCTTCCTTTGTCACACAAATGTTCTGTAGAGTGGTAGGACCATGTGGACCAAGGAGGGGAGTGGTCAACCCTACTGGGGTCAAAGTTGGGATGGGTTTAGTTATGAGTTTAGCCTAAACCAAGATGGAATTTACTAGCTGGGAAAGTGAAGAATGTCAAAGAGATTCCTCCCACAGCAAGTGCATGTGGGAGAGCACAGTGCAGTGTGTTTGGGAGTTGGCAAGAAGTTTGATTGGAGATAGGATTGACGAGCAGAGTGTGAGGGGATGGGAGCTGGCAAGAATTAGCCTGGAAAGGAAGACAGGGGCCAGATGAGAAAAGGTAGTACCTGTGAGTGAAGGAGCTGGGACCTTATCCTCTGGGTAGTTGGGAGCCTTTGAGCAAATCAGAGACTAGATCAAACCTGCGTGCGTGCTTTTTTTCATTATGACTTTGCAAATGAAGATGAGTTACCACCAGCAGAGCATGTTGGCTGGGGAATGTGTGGTGGAAATGAATTTGAAATGAATCCCCTATCTTTTTCTTCCCACTTTCTTAGGGATCAGGTGCTGCGAGATGACCAGCCTTGGGGTGGGCATGGGCATCTTAGTTCCCAAGTGGAGCAGTGTTGATCTGGAGTCTAAGCCAGGGGCCTGGACAGCTATGTTCTTACTTCCAAGCTATTAAGCAGTGGCTTCAAAGAACTTCTAGATCGTGGAGGGGTGACTCTAAGGGGGTCTGGAGTTTATGGGTGAATTAGGTCGTTATTGTTTGGGGCTTGGAAAGCCTCCTCCTTTTGGAGTCTGAAGATTGAACCATATCAGTCAAGAGATGACTTGAGAATTCTTACAGCTAACTTGATTGAATTAGCTCTAAATGGGTTCTGGTCCAGCTTTACCCATAAGGAGGAGTAGCTTCAGACTGCTGTAAGAACACCCACTTGGCTGCAATCAACTCTTGGTCACTAGAAACCACAGGAGCCCCACCACTGTGATGGTTTCCATGAGTGTCTTTTTCTTTCTCCCTTCCTTCCTCCCTTCCTCCCTTCCTTCTTTCCTTATTTCCTTCCTTCCTTCTAGTAATCTCTACACCCAGTGCAGGACTTGAACTCACAACCCCAAGATCAAGAGTCACACTTTCTTTCTCTGAGCCAGCCAGACACTATAGTAAGTGTCTCTTTCTGCTCACCAAACTGCAAATAACTGGGAGAGAGGGAGAGGGAGAGGGATAGGGAGAGAGAGAGAGAGAGAGAGAGAGAGAGAGAAGGGGAAGAGAGGCAGAAATAGGATCATCCACTCAGGACATACAGCAAGTTCCTGATGGAACCAGGACTCCTGACTCTGGTCAAGTGTCCTTCTACAGTGATCTCTGTGTGCGGCTTGATTCTAGGTGCTGTGAGTAGGGGTTCCTGAGTACAGGGATATTTATAAACTTGTTGGGGAAATGACTTGTTAGTAGGTCGGAGCAAAGCACTTCCTTCACTTAGGAGTAGAAAGAAGAGTAGGGAAGATCGGATGGATCCAAATGCCCTCTGTCTGGAAACCAGAAGCAGGAATCTGGATTTTACTTTCCACTTAAAAAAGTTTAGTGACTCTAACAAGGACTAAATTGTTGCTGATTTGGTGTCATTCCTTGCTTATTGTGAATTGAAAAGTTGGCTCCTTGTAGAAATAACTTGACTGTCCCAAGCTATCAGATAATTTCTTTGTTCTTGATTTTGTATCCAAGTGTGTGTTGTTTCTCTGGAAGGCTTAGAGGATGACTTTTGCTGGGGCCCCATAAATGGAGACCAAGCTGTAAGCAAAAGCAAAAACCAAAAAATCCCAGTAAAAGAGGGTGGACCAATAAATAGAACACACAGAGCCTAGAGAAAGGTAAACTCTATAAAGGCATTTGAAAATTGTGAAAACCCTGAAATCAGTTCTAGCCCTGTCATTATAACCATGGCACTGAGAGATGGTTGCAATATTCTCAGCCTGTTTGCTCGTTAATGCCTGAAAAATGCAATAATCGAGTTTGGTGATATGAAATTTATTTAGGAGGCAGCCTACTTGCTGTGATCATTGGCTTAGGATGCTGGCACTTGGGAAAATTTTGCAAGTGGGTAAAGATGCCAGCCTTCATCCCAAATGATAGATGAGCCTTGAATGATGATATTCCCTGAGCATTCTTCATTCATTGCCTTAGAGTATTTTAAAGGATAGGCTCCTATTATCTCCACTATGTGTTGAGACTTTGGACTGTTTAATTATTACAGGCAATTTATCTCTGTTCTTTTGCCCATCTTTCCTCAGTCCTACACCTCTCACCCCCCAACCTGCCAACTGCTTCCTTTGGAAGATCGATACCCAGAAGATAACTGTTAGAATAAATACAACCCAAAGAAGTCTACATAAGACATCTCAAAGGTCATGATCTTGGCATGTTGTGGCATTGAAAAGCACAAATTTGAAAACTACTGTTAGTTATTTTAAGATAATAATTCCCATTTAGGACTTCAGTGCGAAAGATCAGAAAGTTAAGATCGTTCAGAAAGGGGTGATAAAAAAAGGAACTAAAGCAGATAGCAGAGTAGAAATTTCACAGGAGATATCATAATTGAAAGCACAGAGAAGAATCTTGCAAACAATGTAAGACTTTGGAAAAGTTATGAAGTCTTATAAGAAGAAAGATTAAGGTAACCTGTCATCTGAGGTGGGCAGCAATAAGTGACGGAAAGGTAGGGTGGCTTTGGTGAAATCAGAAAGACCTGGTTCCCATCTTGGATCCCTCACATGGAACAACAGGCATGCTCCTTGGCTTCTTTGGCCCTCAGTTTTACCATCTGTGAAATGGGGATTATAACACTGAGTTCATGGGACTGTTTTAAAGAATGAAATTGTATATCTTGAGAGCCTTGGATAGTGCTTGGCATATCATAGGTGCTCACTAAATGGTAGTGAATAAAAATAACAGTTGTAGGGGCACCTGGGTGGCTCAGTGGGTTAAAGCCTCTGCCTTCGGCTCAGGTAATGGTCCCAGGGTCCTGGGATCGAGCCCCATGTCCGGCTCTCTGCTTGGCGGGGAGCCTGCTTCCTCCTCTCTCTCTGCCTGCCTCTCTGCCTACTTGTGATCTCTCTCTCTCTCTGTGTCAAACAAATAAATAAAAAAAATCTTTGAAAAAAAATAACAGTTGTAGATAACCTTCCATGGCAAGAAAACCATGAGTTAAATAAAGCATGCCATCTTTGCATCCTGCGGTACTATGATGTAGTCCTATCTGGAGGTGGAAAAACAGCTTTATAGAGGCTGGAATTTGTGGGATATGTTTGGGGAGCAGCAGCATGAATGTGATACTGAGTTATCAGTGACCATCAGATGTCAGATCAGGGAAGAGAAAAAAAATTGTTCTTGAGAAGACACCAGACAGTTGTCTTTAGCCTCTGTAGGGACTGCTAAATCTGATAACCTTGGCCCAAGCCTTGATGACTGTTGCCATAGAAACCAGCATGTGTGCACAGCAAGAGTGCATTTCTCAAAGCTTTTAGCCCATGCCAACAGAGCCTGGCTCCAGAGGTTAGGGGACTGGTCTTTATCCCTGAGTAGAAGTCCTGGCACCTGGCAGAGCATTGAATCAGCCCATTTGTGAAGCCCTGGGAGTCCCGTCCCAGAGGAGAGACTGGGCCAACAAATCCTGCCATGATAGCATTCACATCTCTAAAATGGTCAACACACAACTAAAAAAAAAAATAAGTCCAAACATCATTGTCCCAGATCGTCCCAGGTCGTCCCAGTTGAGAACCTCTAAGACATGATTTTCCAAAGAAAGCAAAGGGTTTGCATTGTTTTACAACATGTTGTGGCTTGCTCTGAAACATTTTTATCTGGTCTCCTTTTCCTGGGAAATGTCCACACAGCTCAGGGAACACACAGCTCTGTTCTTGGCTCTTTGGTTTCTGCTTTCTTCTGGAGGACGCCAGAGCCCATTGCAGTTCCTCTTAAATATGGCAAGTGGCTTTTCATGCTACGGTGGTAAAAATTATATGAAATTAAGTATTTTTTTGTCTGTCCCACAAATTAAAAAAAAAAAAAGGCTAACTCTATACTAACGCAAACTTCATTTCTCTGAATACTAAGCTTATATGCCACACTTTTTTCAACTTGGGGAACATTTAAAAAGCCAAGCCCTTCTGTCCCTCTGACAAAGGAAGAGGAATGAGAAATGGTTTTGACCAAAGTGCTTTCTGCACAGATTTGACATCATGTGGGCTGGTGGTTGGCTGGGATGACAGGGAATGGAGGCATTTAGCCAATGAGAAATTGGGGCTTCAGTAAAGAACTAAATTTTTGAGTTGACTTAAAATGACTTAGCTATTGTCCCATGGTTTGCTGGAATTTCAGTTGTGCATCCAGAGATACAGTGAAATTATCCTCAGTGCTAATGCACAGAAACTGACATTCACCGAGAAGCTTCTTGCAGAGGTGTGTACAGGACTGTACCCACCCCAAACTTTGAGTAATACTTCATGTTTGACACTTTTCCTTTTCCAGTATGCTCCCCCACCCGCAGAAAAAACAAGCAGAATGAGTAGAGATGAGTTATTTCTAGAAAATGCTGTTTGTAAGATCCTTCCAATTTAAGGCCCAATAATTTAATTTTCTTAAGATTCTGACCTTTGGCTTCAGATGCTGGAAGCTGGCAGATGACATGCTCATTCAGTAGTTCTGGCATTGAGAAAAGGTAATTTCAGTATTTCCCTGTATAGGGAGGCCAGATAAGGTTTGGAGGAAGGTTCTCTGGGTCTCTCAAGAACCTCCTTCAGCACCTGGGAGAGCACCCACAGGGCCCGGTATGAGGTGATACCCCACCTCCGCTCTCCTCCAATGCCTATTATCTTTCCAGGACAGTGGACCTCATCCATTGTCTCTAGGACAGAGGTTCTCAAACTTTATCAGAATTTTCCCTGGGGGTGGGAAAGGCTTGTTAATATAGAGTTCCAACCCCTGCCGCCCCCCCGCCCCCGCCACACACCATGGTTTTGATTCAGTCTATCTGAGATGGGACATAGGGATCTACATTTTAACCAGCTCCCTGGGTAGTATATGGGGTCACACTTTGAATGTTCTTGGAAGATTATTCCCATTGAAAAAATTCCAGCTTTCCCCGTGTGGACTAATTATGTCAGAAATAAGATCAATTATTAAAAATAAGTCGTCCCAAGGTGCCTACCTTTTTGTACTCTTTGTCGCTTTGGGCTTTCATGTACTCAGAAATCACCTCCTTTCCATCTCACACCCTGTAGGATGAGGCTGGGATGTGAGCTCCTTGGTTAGAGTCTAAGGGCTAGCCTCTGAGGATTTGGGAGTCCCTGGCCTCAGCTTATATACCTATACACAGATGGCTAATGATACTCTGCCCTGTTGTGGGCTTATGTGAAATGGTGTGTGCGAATGTCTGCATCTCACTGAGGGCCGCCCCAGACATGTGCTAGGCATTCGGGCACCATCCCAGGCTACCTCCTGGATCATCCTTCCTGAGTGGCTGAGGTTTCTCCCAGCCTTGTTAGGTTGTGCTTGTGAATAGGTAGCAGAGGAAAGAGGAAGGAGAGGAACTAGAGTGCTTTCCAGAAGAAATGCCCAAAATGTGAAAATTAAAAAATTGGGGTAAATTGTTTTCCCCAGGGTGTCAAACTTAAGTATTTGGAACTTATGCCCTATGAGACAAGAGTGGGGAAAAGAGAGAGAAAGGAGAGAAAGCAAGAGGACCTTAAGAAAAATAAAGGCAGCTTTTAGGAATCCGGTCTGTCTTGTTGCATCTCAGTCCGACTCAGTCCAATTCCTGTGATGGCTAAGAGTGATGAATTGAATATCTCCTAGATCCAAAAGCTAATTATGTCTGTGGGCCAGGTTTTAGAATGCTTTTTCCACTGGAGCAATGAAGCCTGATAGATGAGATGTTTCCTCAAATGGTTAATGCCATTGAACGAATGGCCCCTTGTGTCAGGTTACAGAGTCCTCATTCATCCAATTAACATCTTCCCCCGGACACCTTCTCTGTGCCAGGCTTTGTGCTGAATGCTGAGTCCTCAGGGATGAGGAGGAAGTGGCCCCAACCCTCAAGAAACTCCCGATCCAAAGGGAGAGACAAACAAATAGATGAGAACAGCATGATCATGGCTGTGATGTGACAAAGCAGCTCTGAACTCGGGCTGCTTGTACTAAGGATCTTTGCCTGGCTCTTGAGAAGCTGTGGGACTTGAGTAAGTTACCTAACATCTCTGGGCTTTAGGACTTAATATGTAAATTTGAGATTATAATTATGACCATTTCATGGGGTTATTGAGAGGACTAAAGAAAGTAATGAGATTATATCTCTGATATGTTGTAACCATAATAATAGTAGTAGCTGAGACTTACTATTGTAGTTATTAGTAGTATGGGTGGTCAAAGTCCTACTGGTGTGGTTGTAGTAGTAGATGTGACTGCATTAGACAGATGTTGCCCCAAGTGGACAGAACACCTCTCAGGGAGCTAACAATTTAGTCGAATGTCAGGGGAGACGATGAGCTGGTGTTTTTGTCGCTGCTCTTGCTGCTGGTGGAGGCAGCCCAAGGGAGTGCTTACCAGGATGGAAGCAGAACAGATGTGCGACCTGACACAGCCAGGAGGTCTGGAAAGCCTTCATGCAAAACTCAGAACTCCAGCTTTTCTGGTAGCTCAGCTAGGGCAAGGATACTAAAAAATGAAGCATAAGTTAGGGTGTATTCCACATCTGCAAAGAAGTAAAAACTGCACTTAACTAATGGGGTTGACAATGTTTGGCTAAATATGGCAGCTGCTATATGGGGGAAGAAGCAGGAGGAGAGTAGGGGAAATTTCCACCAAATGGTATTCCCAACAAGGAGGGCCCTTAAGTTACAGAGCTCACCCGCACAGTGGGGGAGGGGTGGTGGTATTTGTTGTTGGCGTCATTTTTTCTTGTTCATTCACTGATTCGTTCAACTATTTAACAAGTATTTTAGAATTCACACATTTCACAGGTATTAATTGAACATCTACTATGTGCAAGACACTTATCTTGCCCAAGGTCACACAGCTACTAGAAAGGTCTCAGGACTGAGAGAAGTTTCAGCTTCAGCCACTAGAGGGTCCTTGGTACAAACTGCTCCTTGGGATAAAGTTCATCAGCCTTCGAGAGGGTCTATTTGTTGGGGCATCTCCCCATTTATTCACTAATTCAATTCACTGGTTTACTGATTGAGTCATTTTTTCATCCACTCAGTGGATCATATTAGAATTTATTCAATCCAGAAATGCTGAGTACCTACAAATGGCAAGGTGTCCACTATGTGCTGCCTGCTGGAGTGAGAGGACCCCCCTCCCCACATAAAAGCAGGGGAGCACTGGGGTAGTTCAAGTATAAGGTGACTTCCTCGGCATGACACGGTGGGTGAGTGAGAGCCCTGGGATTTGCACGTCACTTTGCTGTAGCTTGGTGCTTTATGTTTAGCTGGTGGTCACTTGAGATATTTCAAGTCAAGAGCTTATTACTTCTCTACCCCATCTAGTGTCTAGACTTGAGGTTTTCCTCCAGCTAATGTAGGAAAAGAAAGTGAGTGCTTGGGTGGATTGTCTGTGCAGTGGTCACCATTCCAACCCTCCTTGGATGCACAAGCCACTTCTTCCATTGGGTGGTGGGGTCTTTCTCCTCCCTTTGAATTGGGGCTGGCCCATGACTCATGTTGACCAAGAGCAAGTGATGGACTTGTTTTGCCAGTTTCCAGCCTGGTCTGTAAGAGACCTGGGAGCTTCTGCGTTGGCTCCTTGGAAGCCATGCAGAGGAATCTGACTACTCAGGAGGGTGAGGTTATGAAGAAAGAGAGAGAGTCAGCTAGTCCCGTGGCCTTCCAGCCTTCCCCAGATTAAGTGCCAGACATGTGGGTGAAGCCACTTTGATTCTCTGGCCCAAAAGAGCCACTCAGCTGGACAAACAATCCATGCTGAGCCTTGTCCAAGTTGCAAATCAGGAGTGAATAAATGACTGTTGTTTGACATCACTAGCTTTTGGGGAGGTATGTTACTCAGCAATAGGTAATGAAGGCAAGTATACTGAGTATTACCACATTTCCCTCTCATGACAACCTTGGAGGACCCAGCCCCCCTGGTGAATTTACCCTATTATATATAAACTTGCCTAACATCCAGAAAATTAAGGGCTTTACAGGTGAGGAGACAAATACAGGGAGGCGAGGTGACTTGCCTTAGGTCACATATTGAGCCATGGTGGAGGTGGGTTTCAAACCCAGGTAGTCTGGCTCCAGGGTCCGTGCTTGAACTAACCACTGTGCTCTACTACCTGGATTCTCCCAGCTCCTTTGGATGTGACTGCACTTTTTCTGCCCTGACTTAGAGGCTGAGAGCTTAGTACCATGGTCCTGTGTTTGACTGTATGTGGATTTGTTAGTTTTGGCCTGAACCAAGTATATATTTTGCTCACTCTGGCCAGCTATCCTGTAGGGATTGTGTCTTAAGACAGGGGAGGAACAGGCATGAGTGAGTGTTTCCTGGTAACAAACCCCACCACTGGGCAGACCATTCAGAAATAGTGCCTGGTGGGACGTAACCTTCTTACCCCCAAAGGGTTGTGTGCTTCAGATCCCTTTCTAGGTGTGAGGGAAGCCATATCTCATCCCCATCTGTGGGTGTCTCCTGAGACTCACTTGACCCTATAAGGAATTTGCAAGGTCACCAGGCATTGTTTTTCATGGATTTGGATATTGGGTGCTCAGCCTGGCACAGACCATCCCGGAGGTATTGCCTTGTATCCTCCTGCTGCTGCAAGGTGAGCTGAGAAACAGCTGCAGCATTTGGCTGATGATGAAAGGAACCACCAGATTTCGAACATCCCCCCGTGCTCAACATCTCCTGCCCCCCAGCTGCTGCTCAAGAGAAGCCCCATGAAAGCCACCATCTGATGGGGGCTGTCAATGAGAAGGCTGTGGACATCCCCTAGGGTCCTCACTGTGCTCGTGTTTGTTCATTAATTCAGTCCTTCACCCCACACATCAAGTGCCCATCTGTGCCGGGGACATGGTGGTGAACGAGCTAGAAAGACAATGGCTTCTGCTCCCAAGGAGCTCACGTAGCTTTCCCAAATGAAGGGGTGGGAAGAAAGACCCCCCCTCACTGTTTACTCTGACCCTCAAAATAGGCAAGGCAACAGACTCCAGCTCTTGCAGGAATCCATTATTTACCTGTAACGAGTGATTTATTCAGTAGTTTGTCAGTGAATGTCTGCTCCTTCACGTTGCAGGTACACACAGAAATACATGCCCTGCGCTGAGATACAAGTCCCCTTGCTGTCCCAGATCTGGGATAAACAAGGCTCCTCGAAAAAGCAACTAAGTTTTTCTCCAGCAGGTGGAGTTCCAGAAAGTTAGAGAGAAAGTTCTAAGCTACAGGGAGCCTGTGGATCTGAGCCAAAAAATCTGAGCTTGAGCTTTGTTCATTTAGTTTCTATTTGGCGCTTGGAACCGTACACAAGTGTGTTGGTGATACCAGAGTAGTAGTAATAATAAAATTAAAGTGTTCAAGTTCCTGAGGCTTTAGGATCCAGACGAGCAAGCAGGACATTGCCATGTAGAAGCCTTGAGAGGTGACCCAAAGAAGTCGCAGATGAAAAACGTGACAGTCCCCACCGTGAGAGCCACAGCAGGTCATAGCAGGCCGGGGCACCCATGCAAGGTGGCATTGGGGGTTTTCGAGTTGGTGGGAACCTGCTGGGATTCAGAGGATGGGTCGTTCTCAAAGAGAGGCAGGGCAAGCAGGGAAAGGTAATTTGGGTGAGTGATCGTGTGATTGTGTGACAAGGAGTAGAGAAAGAGGAGTAGAGACTGGCGGGAATGGAGGTCCTTGGGAAGTCATGTGTCCTCCGGGAGTGTGGAGGGGAAGAGGTCTTCAGAGATTAGATAGCGTTACCTTCTCCCTTGACACTGGGGTAGAGTGAGGGGTTGCCCAAGGTGGGGGAACCTGGACAGGGGCTGGAGTCCCAGTGTCCTCAGGAATGGGGTGCTAGGGAACATTTGGAGCCAGCCTGGGGTGGGCAGGCCTTGGAGAGCAGACTGAGGCTTTTGGACTGTATCCTGGAAAAAACAGGAAGCAACCGAAGGTTTTTGATCAGGGAGCCATGTTCTAATACTGATATTTTATTAAGAATGATGGGCCAGACGGTTTTGAAAATTCCCCATTAGACCTTCTCTGCTTCCAGCCTACTCCATGGTTACCCTGTCATGTGGGGTTTCCTTTTCTTTCTCCTTCCTCGTTGCCAAGCAGCGTCAATCTCTCTCTCTTCCTCTCCCCTTCTCCAGGATTTCTCCCAGAAAGTCAAGTTTCCCACTCCTTTCTTATGCAGAGTAATTTCTTCACCACCCTGTGTCTGGGGCTTGCTCTGGAAGTCTTACCTTGACCTCCAGCAGTTTCACAAGAAATGTCTTCAGAGTACATGCAGTGTTGGCTCCAAAGAGGTCTTGGTGAATGGAACAGTCCCCATCTTTCTCTGCATATTATATGCACTACCAAACAGTATGCTTGAACTCTTATATTGTTTGTAAAATCTCTAATTAGAAAACAACTCCTGCCCCAGGACTGGTTTGCCTTCATTATTTACCCAAGGGAAGACCCCAGCCTATAATTTTGCCTGTGGCTTTTACACTTACAAATCTGTGCCCACAGAAATCAGAAACAACTTGATGGGGGAAGGGAAATCACCGTGGGTATAAATACAAAACCTCATTGTCAGGCTCCATGATGCTTATTAAATGGTGGGTTGGATGTTGGCTTGGCTTGGGGTGCAAATTGGCTGATAACAGAAGAATGTGGACTAACGTGGAGGAGGGGGCTGAGTTTGGCAGATATGATTGTGTGTGTGTGTGTGTGTGTGTATACTATCATTTGAATCACTGGGTGCACACGTCTGCCAGGATTTCCAGTCAAAAAGTGACTGCAAGAGCCAAGAAGAGCTTGAATCTTGCTTAGTAATCAGAAGACAAACATCCTTACAGGGAAGTCCTGGTCTTGTCTCCTCTCTGTCTCTATTGGAAAGAACATTGATTCTGGCAAAATTTTGCTCAATTTGAAGAAGTATTAGTTCAATAACCTACCTCCAAGATTCCTGCCGAAGCCAAGTCGTTGAGTTTCACTGCTATTTAATGGAGTTTCAAGATAGTTTTTTTTTTTTTTTTTAAAGATTTGCCTGTATTGGTAGATGAGGAAGGCTTGCTTATTTCTCCTCTGTATTTACTTATTTTATTTTTTGTGCATAGACACTGATTATAAAAGATAGCCCTGAGGTTGATAAAAACCAGCCTTCCTCAGGCTTCCTTCAGCCCGCTCAGAGAGTTGCCCTTATTTCCAATTATCCAACTCACTGGCTGCTAAAGTATTGGTCTTTCAGTGCTACAGACAAGAGGAATTCGTTACAGAGGCAAATTGCTCCGTTGTGTTTCTCTCCTGAGCCGTAATTCACGTGGAGGGGTGTCCGGCATTGTTCTCAGATCCTTATTCAAAATGCAAGTGTGTGTGTAAGTTCTCTCCCGCCCCTGGTCCCGCTGGGGGAATGGCCCCATCTATCACCCAACCTGGAGCCAGCGGGAACACTCTTTCCATCATCTCTCTTTGGCCCAGTTCCCTTCACGTTTTGATGAACCTCCACCACTTCTCATTACCCAGCGTTCCAAAGTACATGGTGCCCCAAATGCCTTTAGAGCTGGCAACACCTTGTGGGATGCCATGCTCCATAGGATCAGAACACTGAAAAGTGACTGTGAGTATTTGGAAGAGAAGTGTTTTTGCCGTCACTTGGATCCGAGTTTGAGTCCCATCTCTGCAACTTATTGATTCTCTTGAATCTCTGTTTTCTCATCTGCAAAAGGGGAATGATATTTCTCCTAGAGGGGATACAAAGGCCGTCTGAAATAGCATAGAAATCATTCCACTTGGTGTCTGGTACCTGGAAGGCCCTCAACCAGCTCCCTTTCTTGATTTAGTTGGATTTTGCTCAATTCCCACCTTCTTATTGAGTGTCTACTATATGCCAGACACTAAGGGGGATCCTGGGGTTACAGCAACGGGTAAAATGGCCCCTGCTCGCTGGAGACTTGCAGCCCTGATAGAACACAACAGTACTCCGTAAAACTGCAGCAAACTTCTGCCTCTCCTGACCAGGTGAGCTCGGTGGGGAGCCTGATTGCTGGAGAAGCAAGATATAGTTTAAAAACTGATTTAGCTTCCTCTCTAGTCAGTGTTTTTCTGGTCTAATTTTGTCATCATCTTGCTGTGGGCACTGGAGCAAGCCACTTTCCCATATACACCGTCCAGACTCTTGGGGCAGGTGGGGGGGATGTCTCAGAGTTTTGTAAGGCATGAGAGATAATGATCACAGGGGTCCGGTCACCCCAAATATTTAATTGTTAGTCTAAACTGATGATTTTGATAAAAAAAAGTTTTAGGTCTAGAATTTTCTGCAAATGTTGAGGCTTTGGAATCTGTGAATAGTGGCCTCATATCCTCTCTTACGTGATGCAGTATGTCAGGCTCTAGGTTATGTTGGTGCAGGACGGGTTAGCTCCTGAGTGTGCATGTTTTGACCTGGAAGATGGAAGAGAAGACAGGTCCAGGAGGGAACTTCTAGCTCTAGGAATCCAACAGCCCAGACATTTCACAATCTTCCATTTGCTCTGTTCATGTTGGATGCCGAGCTGGAGAGTGGAGTGTGTGAATGGTGAATGGAGTTGGGAGGGTGTCTGGGATGGGTGTGGGCATGTGTGTGTGACTCAGTAGGAGGGAGAGTGGTCTGAGTGTAAGTGGGAAGGGTGTTGGGTGCTAGGGGTCTTGTCCCTGCCCTGTGTTTGCAGAGCAAACTCACTCTTATACTCGGACTTCAAGTTTATTGGGGGGCAGGGTGTGCTGCTGACAAAGATTATTGAGTGAAGGTCTATGATATGTCAGGCATTATTCTAGGTATCTGAGTGCAGTGGTGAATGAAACAGGGCCTCAGCCCTCATGGAGATGTCTGATGGGGGTGCTGAAGTCCCCCTACGATTCTGTTATCCTCTGGTTTGTTTTTACTTTCTAGTATCGTTCCTATCTGTGATGCTATAACCATATTGCCTGGGGTTTCCAGAGGGCAGAGCAAAGTAACCAGAGCAGATACAGGGAATTCATGTAGTCATATAAGAACTGAGAGATTGCAAAGGAAAGAAGGAAATGACCAATTTGTAAAGGGTTTGACTGTTTAGCCACATAAGAGAGAAGAGATAAGCCCATGCAGGAGAACAGATGAGCAATGGCTTCTAATACTGTGTTATTACAGAGATTCCTTGAAAATAGGCAAGTACGAACATAATTTAGGCAAAGTTATCTTCCGCATACTGGCTTGATGTTGTTGCTTTTTAAATGGGCTGTTGTGAATAGCTAAGAAAGGGGGCCAGGAACTGTTATTAGTATCCAGGCTGCTTGGAGGAAGCTTTGCTACTGTTAGTGGTACTGGTTCCTTGAGCCTTTTGCTTGATTTTGGTGTTAACTTGCCGTGGGAACTTGAACCTGTCTCCATGAATGGCCCCTGGAGTCTTGGAGGCAGAAATCCCAGAGCTGGTGGTGGTATGAAAGATGGATCAGCTAGCCATGCAAGGTATTAAAAGTAGACACAAGCTTTCCTTAATGAAATATACAAGCATTTTTGTCAGTTGTGGGGGGCGTGTTGGGGTAGGAGGTGATGTTCTCTTTCAAAAGGGAGTGTAGCCTTAACCAGCGTGAGTCACGGATTTCCTAAAATTAGCATTTAGTTTGGAATGGTCTCTAGGGTGTGGGGGCCCAGGTAGCCGGGGGGTCCAGTCCTTGCTCCTCCTCCTGTCCATCTTCTTCCCCTTCCCACTTTTCCTCCTTCTTGCCCCAACCCCACCTTCTCCTTCCCCTCTCCTACTCTTCAAAAGAAGCTCAGTGCTTTCTCCTGGCTGCTGACATGTGTTTACATGTCTCCCAGAGGTCCCCACATGGATCTGGTCTCAGCTGCCCAGACTGGAAGCCTGTTCATAAACACACCCTTCATTAGCTCTGTTCCCTTCCTTGACTCTTTTCCCCTCTCCTCTTCTGGGACTTCCTGAAATTTCTTTCCAAATAAAGTCCTTGTTCCCAAATCCTTGTCTTGGGCTCTGCTATTGGGGGAAACTAAGCTTAAACCCACAGAGACTTACACAGAGGGCAGCGTGCCGTTCCTGCTCTTCTGTACCCTCTTTCCCTCATCAACAACATATCGTGAAGGTCATTCCATGCTGGTGTGTCTAGAGTTTCAGTGTAGGGCACACACACACTCAACCTCTGCAGAATTTTACATTTCATCTTCTAAACCAAGTCCGGCATAGAACAGAACTTTGTGATTGTGGTTGTTTCTTGAATTACAAATACTTGTGGCACTGAGCTGGAGTGTGAAAAATACGGCCTCTGAACAAACCAGGCCTGGATTCAGGTTCAGCTGTCTCATCCCAGCTGTGTGGCCCCAGACCAGTCACTTAAGTTCCCGGAGCCTCACTTTCTTCTCTGTAGAAAACCGACCTACCTCACAGCACACGGAACACCCTAAGACAATGGCTACAAAACACCAGGTTCATGATTATTGCTCAGTAATTGTGGTCTCCACCCCGACCTCCAACCCCAGCCCTCACGGGGTTCCCAACGTGATGTAGCATCTGTCACCTTGCTCTCTAGTTGGTGGATCTATGTGGGCTGTTGCAGGATGTAGAAGAGGGTGGGTGGTGGGATTAGGTTCAATGGGAAGCATCGAGCAAGATGACCCAGAGAAGGTGACATATGAGCTGGGTCTTAAAGAGTGACTAGGATTTCACTGAGACAAGGCAGAAGGAAGACAGACACTGTGAGCATTGTCCTGGGTAATTACAGCTCACCTGGCCAGAGGTGAAAGGGGCTCAGCGAGTCCCCACTTCTGGGATCAGCTGCGGGAGGCAGGGCATTTTGCCTGCATTACCTGCCTGAGCACTAATCCCCCCACGTTCCTCAAATGGCTCAGAACCCATACTGGCCTTCGTGTCTCAGACAGGACGGACCCCTCAGTCCACGGATGGATGCTGAAGGAGTTGGACAGTGATGGACCCTTGTTCCTTCAATGCCTGAGGTCTGCAGAGAACATGGGGTCTCTTCTTTTGAGGCTGCAGCTGACACACTTATTTTATGTACAGTGTTTAAAAAACATAATAGCGCTGATAATTACGAATTGGAAGAAGTCACTTGAAAATCTGAATATTTAGCATCTTCTGCAAACTGAGACAATCCGGTGACGCTCAGTCCATGTTCCTGTATACGGACAGTGCACGGGCCTGGGAGCGGCTGCCCCCCTTCCCAGGCAGGACCTGTACCCCCTCTGCTAGCCTCAGGCTCCCACCGCCCCTCTGCACTGAGCCAAGGGCCCCTTACTCTTTGCTACTCTGCTTGCCCTATTTCTTAATAATAGAGGAATATTTCTCTGTGTCCATGTTTGTATCAAAAGACTAGTCAGGCACCTGGGTGGCTCAGTCGGTTAGGCATCCCACTCTTAGTTTCCGCTGAGGTTGTGATCTTGGGGTCATGAGATGGGGCCATATGGGGCTCTGTGCTGGATGCAGGGTCTCCTTGAGATCCTCTCCTTTCCCTTTCCCTCTCCCTTCCCCTTTGCTCCTCTCCCTGCACGTACTTGCACCTACCTTCTCTCTCAAGCATATAAGGAAAATCTTAAAAAAAAAAAGGCCAGTCACCCCAGCCTCACTTGTAGCTTTCCTGTTTGCAGGGCGCAGAGGTCAGTTTTCCATGCTGGGCAGATGGGCTTGTGAGGGAAGGAGCTCTAATTTAAAGAGCTCTTTGATTCCCTTCCTCTTTAGGAGGAAATTCTTAAATGACTCCTAGAGTGAGACTTCATTCTTGTTGCTAATGACACAGTGTCATACTGGCTCTTCTCCGTGCTCTCACTAGACCTCCCCACCAGCTTCCACATCCCTGTGCCAAAAAGCATAGCCCTGTAGAGCAAAGGCAATGCTAAGTGGGCCAAAGAGTGTTTTCTAGAATGTGCAGTAAAACACTCTTTCTGCAAAAAAGCAATTGTTTTTTAGCTCCCGTGGCACTAAACCTGAGAGTGCGACAGTGACTCTTTACAAATAAATCACTTGTCTGGGTCCATTTAGCCCCCTCCTGAGAGCGCACAAGCCCACGGGGTAGTCTTGTGGCCAGTCACCCCCCGGGGGTTGCTTCCTTGACTGATGAGTGCAAACTGCCCTCACTTGTGGCGAGGTGATCCACACAAATGAGGTGAAGTTGACTCAGGTGGGGACCAAAACTTTGGCTGTCCAGGCCAAATAGATGGGTCAGAAAGGAGAAAGCGGGGAGCTGGTGTGTCCCCTGGACTATTCTGGCCTCCCCACCCCCCAGGCGGCCTCCCCACCCCCCAGGCGGTCTCATCATGCATCAGGCAGTCCATGAGGTGCCTCTACCTTTGGAAAGGCTGAGTAGTGGCTCCTGGGGAAGGAGAGGGATTCTCCAGAGGATAGCTGGGCATTTTTCTGGCCTCTTGGAGATAAGCTGGCCATTTTTACACCCCTAATGTTTTCTGGGGAGGGAGGAGTTATATTTGCAACCCTGGGAATAGGTTTGACCTCTTGGTGAAGGCCTCAACTCTACTCAGAAGACAGAATTAAGTCAGGGTGGAAATGGGTCCTCTGAGGTCAGCTCAGATCTGGGCCCAGAAGGCAAAGCTTTCAGCTAGTCTGGAAGCAGAAGAGTCACCTGGGGCCCTTGTTAAAAATGAAGTCCTCTGGGCCTCCCATGCTAACATTTTGGTTTGCAGAGTTTGAGTGGGATCCAGGAATGTGTGTTTAACAAGAACTAGGGCATTCGCTGTAGGCATGCTCCCTCTCACGCCACTTCCGCAGAACCCCGGTGCCGTGGTTCTCAAAAGCCACTTCATGCATTTTTTCCCAACTAGTTAGAAAAGTGCTTAAGGATTTATGAGTGTGTCCTCAAAGTGCGGACTTCGGCACTGCTGCAACAGACAGGCTTATTATTTTGGATTTAATGCAATGGTATTATAAATTATTCATTCCCAGTTGAAAAAAGGAACTCAACTCAACATCTGGGGGCTGAGTGCAGGATATACTTCGCTTATGCCGTTTCTATAAGAATGGAATTGGGTTTCCATCGAGGTGCTGTTGCTGCTGCCTGTTTCCCTTTCCTGGCAGGTTGCTCTACCCTGCTAGCACCCACAGAGAGGTTGTTAAAGAGGGGCTCCGTTGGCAGCCAAGATTCCCGTCTTCTTTTGCTCTTCTTACCTCTCTGTGCACGGCTTCAGACCCTTGGTTCCCAAGTGCTGCTGTGCAAAGAATCCCCTGGAGAACTTATTAAAAATGTAGACCTCAGAAATTTTAGTCCCTGGTGTAGGTGGGGCCGGAGAAAATGCCCTGGAATCGGGATTCCCAGTGGACCGCTGCTTTACCATTCCTCTGGGGGGCGCTCGTGAGGACACGGAGTCATTTATCTACTGGGCATTCTAGACTTATTGTCTAGGGCCTATAAATTTTTCTGGGGCTGACAAATGTTTGAGATTGGAAAAAATTATGTTGGCTCCATAAGAAGAATAGGCAACTACAAAAGCCAGAGCTGTCTACCGACCATAGCATGCCAGCTGTTTCCGTTACTAAGTTTAGTGTTTATAAAAATTTCACCGTACTTGAGAATGATTTGTAGGCTAGATGTTTTTTTCTTCTGAATATGCATGATAATTGCTAAGAGGCCATAGTCCATGACAAATGACTTGTAACTGGATTTCAAAGGCAAAATTGTAAAAATCTTCAAAATGTTTTTAAGGCAAATACTTATTATATTCACATTATATTTATGTTTATGACAGGATACAACTAGGACTTAATAGGTTTGATGGCATGTTGGGATGGGTCCTTAGAAGTAAAGGTATTTAGGTCTTATAAATGTTTGGGTTGTCCCTAAAGGTACATTTAGGATTTTCTTTCTTTCTTTCTTTCTTTTTTTTTAAGATTTTATTTATTTATTTGACAGAGAGATCACAAGTAGGCAGAGAGGCAGTCAGAGAGAGGCGGAAGCAGGCTCCTCGCTGAGCAGAGAGCCCGATGCGGGGCTTGATCCCAGGACCCTGAGATCATGACCTGAGCCAAAGGCAGAGGCTTTAACCCACTGAGCCACCCAGGTGCCCCCATTTCGAATTTACTTGGTCTTTGGGGCACTGAGTTCATAATACCCCATTTATTTGTGAAGTAGTAGGCAGTGTTGTAATCCTCATTTCACAGAGGAGGAAGTCAGCTAGTTCACTGGTTTATCCAAACACCAACAGCCAGTAAAGAACAGCATCAGAATTTAACCCCAGGTGTTAAGACTCAAAAATTATTCAGGGTCAGAAAACATAGTAGGTACATACTGATAATGATCTTCATGTGCAGGAGAAGCCAGCTTAGCAGAGAGCTGGCTTTGGACTCATGATAATACAGCTATTTTGCTGAAGATAAGGAGGGTGGGCAATGGGGGCTATAGCTTGATGTATCTGTAGATTTGCTCCTTGAGCACATTAAAATCCTGGCCATCTTGAAGCGTTACAGCAATAAAGCCAGAGAAAGATGGCACATGGGTTTTTGGACAAAAGCAGCTTGAGTGGCTAGAGACCATGCAGTCAAAAACCAGAAAAGACCCAGCAGACTCTGTCTGGAGAGCTTTGTGCTTCTGCCCAGGCTGCAGAGTATCCCCACCCTCCCTGCCCAAGGAGAGCCTGGCCTCCTAATGCACAGCCCCAGTGGTCTCCTGGCCACTGATGCTCATGTTAGTGCTTGTACCAGTCTCTCTGGACATTAAACACTTTTTGAAAAGGTGTTGAGGGAAGAGAGCTATTGATCAGGTTATTTTTTTTCCATCTCTGAACAACAAGAAATACATGTTCACTGCAAAAATTAAAAAAATATGGGTAAGTCAAAAGGGAGATAAAAAGCTCTGAAATTTTCCCATCCAGAATATCTTCCATTAATCTCTTAGTATACATCATTCTGAAATTCTTTTTCTGTATAAAGACATGCTTCCTGGTACTAAGAGGGGACCAGTTCTACTTCATAATGTGTGTGTGTGTGTGTTTTCCAGATGACATATTGTGATGTTGTGCCATGTAAGTAACACTCATCTATGGATGCAGATATTGTTTGATGCATAGCCTTTATTGTATGGCTGGACCACAATTTTACCAACATCCTATTCTTGAGTTTACCTCTTTCCAGACTTTTAAATTTGTCAGTAATGCTTCATGACAGCCCTTGGCATATGCCTCCTATTTTTCTTGAGGTAGAAGAATTGATCAATACCTTTACATAGCTAAGGCCCTAAACAGAAATATAAAGAACATCTATAAGAAAGTGGACACTTTGGCCCTGAATGTTCAGCAAAGAATTTTTCCTTGGTAGCAAGTTCTGGTCACTGAGCATTCTGTGTTAAGGACCATGAAGGCTCTGAAATTTCACTCTATTTACAAGATAACAAGTAAGCCTGCTATAGTTTCACGGAAGCTGGCAGAAGATAGGAGACTTCGGGATCAGAAACAAACAATAGTTTCTTACTCACAGCCATGACAGTGGTCCAAGTATTAGCACTTACACAATTTCCTGAATCACCATTCCCACAGTGCCACATGAGATTGCCACAGGGCCAGATTCACAAGCTCTTTAGAAAGAGACCCACAGATCCAGGGAGAATTGTCTTCCAATATTCTGTCTGTCAGCTGATAGGAAAATTATTAGCATTTTTGTTCAAAGTCCAAAATTAGCAATGACCTGTATATGTCATGGATTGGATATTTGGGGCCCTCCAAAATTTGTATGTTGAAACCCTAAACCCTAATGTGATGGTAGTAGAAGGTGGGGCTTTTGAGAGGTGATTTCGTCATGAGGATGAAGCTCTCATGAATGGTATTAGTGCCCTTATGATAGAGACCCCACAGAGTTCTTTTGCCTCTTCTGCCATGTGAGGGCACCTCAAGAATACAGCCATCTATGATGCAGGAAATTAGCCCTCATCAAGAGCCTTGATCATGGACTTCTCAGCCCTCAGAACTGTAAGAAATAAATGTTTCTAAGCCACCTAGTCTATGGCATTTTTTAACTATAACAGCCCAAATGGAGATCTATATATAGGTATAAAATATATTTAGATATCTATATCTACATTTAGATATAGATATATTTATATAGAGAGATATCTATAGATACAGATATAGATATATATAAATATGTATGTATATGATTCTGAGAGATGAGATAATGGGAGCTGACAGTAGTACTGAATATAGACTTTTATCCAAAATAGATACCTAAAATCTTCCCTGAGAGGTCATCCAGGCCAATCTCTTACCTTCATCTAGAGTATCTTTTCCATCTATTATTCTCCTGTTAGTGCTGATTTGTGAGATACTGTGCCAGGTTCTTGAATAATGAAAGTTCTTGAATAATAGTTCTTGAATAATAAAAGAATGAGAATATGTGTTACTCTCAAATCCGCAGTATCGGTTTTGAGATCATTCTTAAGCTTGATCCAGCAATGAAGTCTCTGGAATTCATGGTGTTTTTTTGGGACGTCATGAAATAAATTATTTATGATACATTGAGTTTAATAAATCAGATATCTCAGAGTAAAGTAGTAAAAATATGCCCATGGCTTAAGAGAAATTTATGGGATAAAGCTTTTAAATTGGGAAAAAAATCATACATTAACTAAATCCTATGTGACCAGGAAGTCATTGTTTGATTTTTTTTTAAGATTTTATTTATTTATTTGACAGAGGGAGATCACAGGTAGGCAGAGCAGCAGGCAGAGAGAGAGGGGGAAGCAGGCTCCCTGGTGAGCAAAGAGCCCGATGTGGGGCTTGATCCCAGGACTCTGAGACCATGACCTGGGCGAAGGTAGAGAGGCTTAACCCACTGAGGCACCCAGGCATCCCCATTGTTTGATTTTAATGGTGGAATGCTTCTATGTCCTCATGGAATATTGATGTTCTATGGGCCCTTTGTTTGAGAAACTCTGATTCCTGGGATCACCCAAGTTGAATCACTTCCCCTTTTTAGGCTCCAGGGCCCTCATCCATTCCAGGATGTAGCCAAGATTAGGACCCAGGTTTCCCAACTCCTCATGTGGTGTTATTAGTACAGCACAAGCCTGCTTGACCTGAGACGATACCCCAGCCCCTTTCCATCACTCTTCCCGACAGAAAGTTTCTTCCAAGGTTTCAATCTTAGCAAACATTTGCTTGCTTGTTCCTCTAGTATAATAGGATGAAATCTTCCTTGCATAGAACCACAAAATAAAACAAAAACCAACCAAACAAAAAAACCCAAACAGACTCTTTTGTATGATTTTTAAAAATCTTAATTTCCCAATTAAAGATGCAGACTCTTCTACTCCTGAAACCAATATTATACAATATGTTAACTAGTGTTTATTTATTTCTTTTAAAGATGTTATTTACTTATTTGACAGAGAGAGACAGAGCAATAGAGGAACCACAAGCAGGGGAAGTAGGAGAGGAAGAAGCAGGCTTCTCACTGAGCAGGGCTCGATCCCAGGACCCTGGGATCATGACCTGAGTGAAAGGCAGATGCTTAGCCGACTAAGCCACCCAGGCGCCCCACTAACTAGCATTTAAATAAAAATTTGAAGAAAAAAATCCCAAGGACAGAAAGATATTACTCTCCCCCCTCCAAAAAAAAAAAAAAAAAAAGAAAAAAGGAATGAAGACTCATGGGATATGAATATTTGCATGACTTTCTTCCCCACCCCTTCTCCATAATCCTCCTCACCCTCTCTCTTTTGGTAGTTCATCTTTTAACAAGAAGTAGTCCTAATATTTTTTAAAAATCCATCATTCCTTTGTGTTTTTCTTTCCCTCTAAAGCTTTCTTTTTGGCTTCTGTCTCTGTAGATGAAGATTTATTTCAACCTTTTAGATTCCTTGGATTTGGTCCATATGTCTTCATACGGACGATAATGAACTTTCCAGTTATTAAATATTTAGCCTCTTCATTCCAAATTTTTCATCTTTATTGCTGACTATGCATTTGGCAGTAGATGCTGTTGGAAGAGATAAAATACGGCCACAAGTTCTCTGATGCTTCTCTCGTTAAGAGATGAAGTCTATGTCCCTTTATCTTCAATCCAGGGATCCTTGTTACTGCTTTGACAATAGCATACACTGGAAATGTAGCTATGTGGCTTCTAAGACTATGCCATGAAAAGCTTTAGGCTGATGAGAATACTTGTTCTTGGGGCCATAGGCTACTACTACTAAGTCTAATCCTGAAATCATCATCTAGCTTTTCTAATACTGTCCTAGCCACACCTGCCTTCCTTCCACCATTCCAGCCCAAGCTCCAGTCACAGGAGTGAAGAAGCTCTTTTGGAATGAATCCTCCAAACCCAGCTGTTCTAACCTCCAGCTGTTGGGTCTTACCTTGTCTTATGAATCATCTCAGCTAAGACTCAGACACTGTGGACCAGAGGAGGGCCAACCCTGCAGAGCCATTTCCTAATTTCTGACCCAGGACATCCCAAGCATAAAAAAAGTAGAGTTGTACTACACCACTAAATTTTGATGTAGTTTGTTACACGAAAATAATTATAATAAAATGTTCTAGTCTGAAAGTGAGGTGCCACCATAGTGAAAACTTAAAATAACTAGTATTGGTTTTGGCACTCGATGGAAGGTGGACACTGGAAGGGCCTTGAGGAGATGGTTAGCATAAGTTTGACAAACCTCAAGGAGGCTGTTGTAAGAGTTGGTAGGGAAATGAGGACAATGTTACTGGAAGCTGAAAGAAAGGGGAGCCTTGTTTTGTAATGGTCGAAAGTTGGTCAACACTGTCACATGTGGTAATGTTGAAACAAGAAAGTACTTACTGAGCTCAGTGATAGAACTAGGGAGAATTCCAAGCAAAGTGTTGGAATGGACAATTGGCTTCCTTATTATATCTTCAATCAAATGTGGGCAGAGACAGATGAATTAAAGAATAACTGTTCAGCTTTTGAGTAGAATTTTGAGCAAATATAAAAGCCCCTGGACAGTCTTCCCACCCAGAAAAATGTTCTCAAACTGAAAAACAATCCCAGGGACAAAATTAAATCTAGGACCTGCTCAGGAAAATACGGTCTCAGGGCGAAGACGAAGCTGAGAATGTGACTGTAAAGCCTTCCCTTTTTGGGAAAGACTTCAGAATGGGTTAAGTTGATGCCTCATAGATACTTTGGAATGGACAAAAATCTTCTAAGGATCTTAAGGATACACTTCATGGACTCTAAGAATCTTAGTGGTTCTGTCTCACAGTCATCTGAGAGGAGGCCCTGGAAATAGGTTTATCTTGGAGATGTGTGATGCAGCTTTGGTCTAATGGAGTAGACTTTAAATTGATCATAAGAGACTCATCCAATTTTTAAAGGAATGACATCATATTTGACTGATGGTCAAGGAAAAGAGAAAATGCAAAATGAAAAGAGGACTTTGGACCCCCACAAAGTTCTATGGGCAGGAGACAAGTGAGAAACTACTCAACTGTAGACAAGGGTGGCTTTAATAGATGAGAAAGATGTCTCAGAGGAAGCCAAGAGCTTGGAAAAATCATTTCCCAAGAGCATAATTGACCCCTAGAAAGGGAATTGGCAACACATGCTTAGAGGGATTGCAGAATTGCCGTCGACCAGTGACTGTTGTGTGCCTCTAGTTTCCTTATCTTTGAACAGGAGTGACTGTATTCATTATCTCATACTCCCGTTTCACCTTTATGTGTATTTGGGGAGAGCAGGGGTAAAAGGTTGACAGGATTTCAAATCAAGTATAGCCAAGACTCTGAACTCGAAGAGCCTCATTTGCACATGGCTCTGATGTAGAAGATGATACTCTGAAACTTGAGCCTGAGCCTGTGATGCAATGAAACTCTTGGGGGGTCTTGGGAGGAGGCAAATATATTTTGCCTGTGGGAAGAAAATAAATGATTTGTGGCTGGAGCAAGGACTGTGGTGATTTAAAAATATGATTGCGTATTCTTCATCATTCCTTCCATCAAGAGTTGATATCTTTGTCCCCTCTGAATTGGGATGGGCTTATGACAACTTTGACAAATAGAGAATAGCAGAAATGATGACTTCAGAAGCCAGATCATAAGCATCTATGCAATTTCCTCTTTGTGCTGCTGGGAACATTTTCTCTTGGGGCTCTTACCTTCCATATAAAACTTCCAACTGACCTGAGGTGTCTGGCCATGCTGGCAAGGCCATATGTAGGTGCTCTGGTCCTCCCACCATCTCAGCCTAGTTTCCAGACATGTGATTGAAAAAGCCATCGTGGAGGGCACTCCTCCAATTCTGGCTGTTCTAGCATTACCTGTTCCAGACTCCTCTGGTTAGTGGAGTCATCCAAGGCCCAAATATCATGGAACTGAGAAGAGCTTTACCCTTTCCAAATACCAGGCTCATAGGATCTGTGAGCATTATACAGTTGTTATTATTATTGCATGCCAATTGATGTGGTTTATTATGTAGCAACAGATAATTGGAACAATGTTCCTACATGTTAGGTGGTGTAAGAGCCCAAGGGTTTTACCTGGGAGAAGTCTGGACCAAAGGGATTCCTTGGAAGAAGTTATGGCATAGTCCTTTGCTTGGCTCATGGCTGGATAAAGAGACTTGGCCATCTAGAGGGATTTGCCAAGTACCTAAGGAGAGTAGAGTCTCTTTGTTATGGGAAAAGAACAGGAAAGGCCCAATGCTGTCTTCCATTCCAGATTTAGTAGAATTCTGGGGAAGAGGAGTATGGATCTTGGGGTGAATGGTGGCCTTTCCAGAAAATCCTTTGCTATATGGGTGAGTGGGACAGTGGATGGTAGGAAGCATGGCTCTAAGATTTTGCTGGAGCATTAAGTGGTGTGGGTAAAGGCTTTGGTTCAGAACAGAAAGGACATGGGACCAGTAAGCAGACCTTCCTTACCAGGAATCTAGAGCATTTATTTGTATTACACTTCATTTTGTATATCCTTAATTTTTTTCTCTACTGTGGCTTCAACATCCTTCTTGAGTGTAATGACTATTAGCACCACTGATGAAAATCTAAGGTTCTCAGATGTGTAACTCTTTTTTGAATTCCTTGATGCATGAATGGGGTTATCTCCTCATATTAAAACTGTAAACAAGCAACTGTTCCTATAAGAGATCTGGATGTGTTAGGCTTTCCCCTACTGCCCATGTTCTAGAAATCTTTTGTGAAATTTGAGTGCCTGGGTGGCTTAGTCAGTTAAGCTTTTTCGGCTCAGGTCATGATTCCAGGGTCCTGGGATCGAGCCCTGTGTCGGGCTCCCTGATCAGTGGGGAGCCTGCCTGTCCCTCTCCCTTTGCCCCTCCCCCTGCTTATGCTCTCTTTCTCTATCTCAAGTAAATAAAATCTTTTTTTTTTAAAGATTTTATTAATTTACTTGACAGAGAGAGAGAGAGATCACAAGTAGGCAGAGACCAGAGAGAGGGGGGAAGTAGGCTCCCTGCTGAGCAGAGAGCCTGATGCGGAGCTCTATCCCAGGACCCTGAGATCATGACCTGAGCCGAAGGCAGAGGCTTAACCCACTGAGCCACCCAGGCGCCCCTCAAGTAAGTAAAATCTTAAAAAAATATATTCTTTTGGCTCTTCAGCATGGAAATTGGCCCTTGAGTTATCTGATAAAGTAGTTTGTCTTTGAGCAAATACTCAAATGCATTTTCACTAAATGCCTTTGGCAAAGGCATATGGTGAAATCGGTTCTATTTAATTGATTTGAGCAATATTAACTGATATTTACTCTGTGCCAAGCATTGTGCCAGGCTCTGCCTTAAAGAAGAAAGAAATGATCTGAGCCCTAGTTAAACTATTTGTTGCATGATAGAAAAAAATTCTAAATGCTATTAGCTTGCTTTGCTCTGTTGGCAATAATGTTCCTTTTAAAGATTTGTTGTAAAAATCAATTGAAATCAAAGGGGAATAAATAGAATAAGATTTACAAAACCCTTTTACATTCCTCAACTCATCAGGAGAGGACGGAGTCCCTTTCAGTCATTTACTAATTCAAGCAACTTGTGCTGTGTGCCTGTCTGGTGCTTAGCGCATAGTGAAAGCTCAGTCAGCATTTGCTACAGTAGGATGACTGGGGATCATAGTTCTTTCTTTTGGACAAGTTCCCCCACCCCTACTGCCACATCGAGGAAAGGTGAGTATAGGTGTTGGGTTGAGGGTATCCATTTGGGGAGGTTCTGCTTCCTTAAGCCAATGGGTGGACGTAGGAAAGGGGGTCTGGGTATGATAGTAACCAGTGGTCCTCCGTGCTGTAGCAGCTTCATTGGCCCTTAGGAAAATGGAGATTGGCTGGACTCTCTTACTGAGATGACCAAGGGACCCACTCCTTACCAGTTCCAGATTCACTGGATTTAAGCATCGTTGGTAGGAAGAGGGACCCAAGAACAGAAAGCAGAGAAGGTGGACAGAAAGGGAACACATGTTAGGAAAGGAAAAGGAAGGTGAAAGTTTTTTCTCCAGGAAATGTGTGATTCAGAGAATCTAGATGTTGTCTATGCCCTCTGCCCCTCAGAGATCTTGATAAACTTGCTCTGAACCCCAGTATGGTTAAAACCTTTCCTCTAGATAGCCGAGAGCCCCACACCCTGGCATAGACTTCGCTCCGCTGTGGAGCATCCATGCCCAAAGACCTCAACTCTGCCATATGCAAATTCCCACAAGTGTCAGTGCAGGTGTCGGCCACATGGTGTGTCCCCATGCTCTAAGGGGCTTCACACGGTGCTGTATGCCAGTGCCCTGTGACTTCCTGGCTCTGTGGCCTCCCTTCATATGGCGCTCCTTCCAAAGCCCACGCTCTGGCCTCATTAACCCTTCTGCTCACCCCCTCTGCACAGGGGAGTCAGGACCCTACTCTAAATGCATGTTTTGTACAGAACAGCCCTGCAGCCTGCCTTCCCCTGACTCCTCTGGAAATGTGGAAATTACAACGATCTGCATACCTGGGGGGCGTAAGGAGTTGCATCAAGCGAGATCCAGTGTCCTTGGAGTGCAGCTCCCTGTAGCAGCAGCAACTCCTGTCTTTCCCCTGGAATGTCCGGAGCCTGGTTTGTTCCCCGGAGACACAGACACGAACCTCTCTGGTTTCACTGAGTACCGCCTCTGGGGCCTGGCTCCGGGCAAAAAAGAAGTTAAGATATCTGACTTGGGAGATGCCTCAAGGGAGTAGAGAGTGTGGACTCCAGAAAGCCCCTTCCCTTCCAGATGTGGCTGAACAGATCTCCAGGTAGGGTCAGGAGGGCATCGCATTCATCAGGGTTTCAAATGTAGAGTCTGATGTCATTGCCACAGGTTTCCACATGCAGTCCTGGAGCCACTCTGACAAGACTGAAAGAAGACATTCATTAAATGATATTAAAACTGTGTCCCTTTATTGGATGGCAGTTTGTGAAATATAAGCATTTACAGTGTGTTCTAATTCTGTAGCTATGGCTCAGCATTCCTTTATTTTCAGCATTCTCAGAGCTGCAAACTAAAGGAAAAAACTGAACAGATACAGCTTAGCCTTCTCTTGTCTATGAAATACCCTGACAGGTGACAATCTCTGTGTCCTAGGGGACAAGAATTTGTTTTATGTTCTGCTCTGTGGCTGTGTCTATGGAGGAAACAGTAATGAAGACAAACTTAGTATCTCCGGAACGAGGTTTGTGAGGATCATCAAGATATCACAAAAGCTGAAATGGCAGGCAAGTGGGTGCTCCCTAATTCTTTTTGGCTATCATCGTGGCAGTTGCCTTAGAAATTGCTGGAAGTGCATACTGAGCTGGGATTATATGGGGAGAAGGGATCGGCTCATGTTGCCTGGATCTGGCTCGAGAACTGAGAAATGATTACCCTTTAATGGTCATTCCACCCAGGCTGTCGAGTTCTTGCTGTCTTGGCCAACGGTCCCCTTGTTGCTGTAATTTCTGCTTTAAATGGCCACTCTGCAACTTTGTTTCTTTGTTCCCTCTCCAAGTTTTGCAAGCTGCCTGAACTCCCCCCATTACATAACCATTTATATACTTTGCAATATAACTGCAAATAAAAAATGCCTGATGGAAGATGCAAGATACTAAGTGATCTGGTCCTCTCAATGTGGCCAGAAGAAGCATAAATAAAACCTTACGGATTGCACATTGATGGAGCTGCAGCTGTGATGAGTGCTGTCGGGCAGAAACAGCTCTGTGCTGTCCCATTATTAATGCTCCCCTGGAAAAGAGGGGCCTCCTAGCAGCAGTGTGCTGCTTTCTCTGGCGCCAAGAAACAAAATTGGCAAAGGAGATCATGTCCACATTTCCTTAAAGGAGAGAATATGAAAGCTTTTACTAAAGTTGTCCTTCCAGGTATGTGTCTGCTAGGACTTAATGAGCATATGGCGTCCATGCCCTCCAACAGGAGTTGGCAATGACCATGCTTGTTCCTTTGGAGCAGTGCTGTGTCTAATTCTTTATGTCCTCAGTACCTAGCACCGTACCCGGAGCTTGGGATACAGTCCCTCCATGTTGGTGGATTGGGTGAATGATTGAATGGAAGGAAGAAATGAAAGCCTGCTGTTGAGGGCTGAAGAAAAGAGGGCCTACTGAGAACCATCAGCTCTCTCCTTCCTCCAAAGAAATCACGTATGGTGAATGCACCAGGTGCCATGTGATGAAGTGATTGTGCACATTGGGCAGATGTCAAGCTGTGACCAGCGGTGTCAGTCAGCCTTCCTAGGAGGTGACGGCACACAGACTGTCTGTGGTTCCTTTGAAGTGTACGATCAATTGGCTTTATTCGTCATGGTCATTTGAAGTTTACTGAGAACAGTCTCAGAAGTTAATTTGTTCCTGTAGAACATTTGAGAATTGACTATATGCCAGGCACTCTTCTGAGCATTTTTTGTCACAATTGTCTACTT
The DNA here is from genome assembly GCA_004024625.1 of Mellivora capensis. Taxonomy (NCBI): domain Eukaryota; kingdom Metazoa; phylum Chordata; class Mammalia; order Carnivora; family Mustelidae; genus Mellivora; species Mellivora capensis. The sequence goes on along the minus strand of PISX010004475.1, from coordinate 897 downwards.
AATTTCTCTCCCATCCGATGAGGTATTTAATGTTACTCTGAGTTCTACACATGGAGGCCGAGGGATGTGTCTCAGATGGCAAGTTTTGTAAATGGCTTCACCAAGGCTCAAGCAGGTACATTTATGGTGTCTCAGAGCCTCAGGCTGAGCTGGGAGCTGTGAAGACGGCTAGGGCATCCCCAAGTATCCAAGATGGTGAGTGGTGAGAAGAGAGAGAGGTTTGTCTCACCGTCTGTGGTCCTCGGGGTTCTGAGCTTCTGGAGGGGCTTGGTTCAGTCCTAGTACTCAGTAAAGTATCGGCCATCCTGAACCCTAGGGGATTGACCACTAGGTTAAGAAATGGAAATGCTTTCATGAAGCAGATGACCAGAAGTGCAAGTTTGAGGGGACATAGGAAATAGAGGTCTGGTCTCAGGACGAACATGATACAAGATTAGGTCTGCCAGTGAGCACGACATCACCCAGTTCACTGGCTCCCAGATGCTTTGATTTCACAGGTCAGGTTAAAAATGTATTCAAGGTCGATTGATTTGACAGCTTTTAATTTTGTTAGTGAGGGTATGTTTGTGTGTGTGTGTACTGCCACTAGCGTTTTATTATTATTTTTTTAATTAATTTATTTATTTTTATTTCTTTTCAGCGTAACAGTATTCATTGTTTTTGCACCAAACCCAGTGCTCCATGCAATACGTGCCCTCCCCAATACCCACCACCTGGGTCCCCCAACCTCCCACCCCCTCGCCCCTTCAAAACCCCTCAGGTTGTTTTTCAGAGTCCATAGTCTCTCATGGTTCACCTCCCCTTCCAATTTCCCTCAACTCCCTTCTCCTCTCCATCTCCCCATGTCCTCCGTGTTATTTGTTATGCTCCACAAATAAGTGAAACCATATGATAATT
>PISX010004474.1:0-121034 GCA_004024625.1 Mellivora capensis | reverse complement strand
CCCCCCCCCCCCCCCCCCCCCCCCCCCCCCCCCCCCCCCCCCCCCCCCCCCCCCCCCCCCCTCCCCCCCCGCCGCGGGCACTCACCTGCTGGCGTCCCTCCGTGTGCCTCAGGACATCCTGGTCTCGGAGCTGATGAAGCAGCTGGACCTCCTGGGGGATAACGCCGTAAGTGTATGTCGCTCTCCTGACTTGTGCATGCCAGCCCCCACCCCGTCAGCCCCCCAGCGTCCAGGGACCCCCGTGAGTCCCGCTGCCCGTCTGCCACGGCTGCCCCGCCTGCCTGCACCCGCCCCGAGCCCACGGCTGCTTGGGGAGGACCCTGGAGTTTGGGAGGAATCCTGCCCCGTTCTCATGTTCCTGCACCCGGCTGGGTGGCGACTCACCCCGAAGTACAAGTACGGGGTTCAGGGCTTCTGCTCGGCCAGGACAGGGAGCCCTCTGCTGCGCACACCCGGGTCCGCTGGCCATGATGCTCCTGGCCATATGTTCTCGGTTTCCGGAATGTCGGTCAGTCTTTAGGCCTTCCCATACCTTGGTGGGGGTGGGGGGGGGAGGTCTTTCCAGTGCTTTAGATTTCCCAGGCTCTTACCGCTTCCCACGTCCTTGGTTTTGGGGGAAGGGCAGAGACCATAAATAATCTGCAGATCTCATTTAGGGCACCGTTCCAATTTCTTCAGCAAACTCTCAAAGAATATTGATTACTGTGTGACCGTACTGCTTCCTCCTCCCTCCGCCCTTTACCTCCAACCGTCATCCTTCCATCCCCATCCATCCGTCCGTCCGTCCGCCTTCTATCCTCCGTCCGTCCGTCCACCGTCCCTCAGCCTCCATCCCCCCCACCCTCCCACCCGTCTTCCATCTGCCCTTTGCCCGTCATCTTGTACTTGTTGAGGCCCAATGAGCAGCTCAACTGTGCCAGAAGCAGCCCCACTGCACCACCCAGAACTCCTTGTCCTCCAGGGTGTACTAACAAGCAGAGTCCACAGCTAGTCCCAAGACACCTTGGGCTCCCCGTCCTGCTCACGGCCTTTAGGAAAGCCAGGCACTGAGTCAAATTAGTGTACTTCATGAAGTAGAAGGAGGAAAAAAAGAGAAGCAAACACATGCACACACACACTCTCACTCGCACCACAGCCCAGGGGCTCGCACCTCGTCTTGGGACTCATTGTTCTTCCCAGGCACTGGGACATGTGCAGGGCCCTGTGTTGACAGGGACACTTCTCTCCTTGCCCACACTTTCCGGAGGGTGGGGGAAGGCTCCGCTGGTGGTATCTGCCCCTCCCCCAGGCCCCCTGCTCCATCTGGGCTGTAGAGGCATCAGCCAATAGCCAGGATGGGGTCCCGCCCTGGGTTTTCAGGCCCCATCGCAGGGACCATACGGGTTAACCTTCTGATTCACAGCTGGAAAAACTGAGGCCACTTGCCCAGGGTCCTAGAGTGGATGTAGGATGAGCCTCGCTCTGTCCAGTTCCGTTCAGGGCCCCTCCCCAGCCTTGTAGCTCTCTACTCCAGAGCTCCAATGGGCAGGATGGCCATGGAGCCATCAAGGGGCCTCAGAAAGTGGAGACAGAGGCTCTCGGGGACTGGAGGACACACTTTCAGGTTTTACGCTCAGGGGACCCTGGGGAAAGCTTGGCATTTCCTACTGATGGGACTGGAGGATGTCCCTGTCCGTTCAGTGGTCACAGGGGCCTATGAGTGTGCTTCACAAGCACCCCATGACCGGGGACTGTGCCCCATGGAGCCTGAGCCCGGAAGTGCATTCCTGGAGCTTGCAGCGGCCTGGCTCATGAGGCAGGCAACAAAGGTAGCCTGTCCCCTGCTGCTCTCACAGCCAGCTCTGTGGCTGCCCTGCACAGACCGCCTCCGAACTGGCTGCAGGGGTGCCGGAACCCCAGACCTCATGTGCTCAGGAGGCAGGGCCCTTGGAGTTGAGCAGAGGCTGGTGGGGCAGAGCGGACACCCATCCTCCCTGGCAGAGCACCCCTCCCCGCAGCTGTACCTGGGCTGCAGAGCGACCGGTCCCTTGGGGCAGAGGCCCAGGGCCGGGGCCTCGGGACATCACCTCCTGGCCAGGCTGCTCACCCAATGGTGGGCCCCCGAGCCAAGTGCAGCCATGTTCTAGTAGGTTCTCCCTGAGGCCACTTGCTCAGCCCTCCCTGGTCCCTGTCTGCGTGGGGGAGGGAGCGCACTGGCCCCTGACCTGCTGCCCCAGAAGCAGGTCGTGTGAGGAGCGCCTGGCCAGCCCAGCTCTGCGCTGAGTGTGGGTGCACTGCGCCCCACGGGCAGAGTTTGCCTCTGTGCCTACGGCATTTGGTCACCGTCCCTGCCTTGGCTGACTGCTACAGGGCTAGGGGACAGTGAGAGACCCCTGCCCTTGGGGGCCGCAGTTCACAGCCCAGATGGACAGACAGGTTCTGGGCTCTGGGGTGGTGTGTGATCCAGCAGACTCTGCCTCCTCTGGTCTCTGATTTCCATGCCCCCACCCCCCAAGTTGGGTCCTGCGGCGGGGACAGCCTGGCTGCCACCCAGCTGCTGACGCAGGCGGCGGTCAGGGTCTGAGTGAGTGGAGGGCTTGTAGCCTCCAAGGGTGCTCATTGGTCCCAAGTCCAGACTCAGCCAGAGACCACCCAGGTGGGCCCCCTGGAAGAGGTGTGAACACATCATGCAGAGAAGAGACAGAGACCCCAGGGATGGGAGCCATCACTGACACTCCTAAGCGGGTTTTAGCCATTGACACAGCCTGCGTATGTGGAGAGTCGGCTTTAAACCAAGGCCCTGCACTCCCCTCGCCCTCAGCGGGCCACCTACAGGGTCCTGGTCATCAGTCCTGGGGCGACAGTCGGGGGCAGAACAGAGAGAGCACATCAGAGTCAAGGCAGGGTCAACGGGGTAGAGAGTAAAGGGCATTCAGGACCCCAGGAGGCCATTTCACTCGGAGTGACCTAACCTGCGGCCCCAGCCCCCTGCGCCTCCCCATCAGGTTCACTTCATGCACCCCATGCGCCCTCCCTGCCAGGCACCCCATTCACCCCTCACCAGTACCCCAGGCACCCACCAAGCCTCCCCCGCCCTCAGTATTTCAGGCTGCTGCCTCGGCCCCCCTCTGACTGTCCCCGTGTCTGCTTTGGTGCAGAATCTGACAAACGAAGAGCAAGTGGTCGTCATACAAGCTAGGACCGTCCTGACCTTGGCTGAAAAGGTAACAGCACCTGCGTGGCCGCTCTTGGGACAGGGCCGGGGCAGCTGGGAGAGGGGGCAGTCCCCGGAGGAGGGGCTCCCGGGCTGTGGGGGGGAGAGTCTATGAATCCTGTTGGCCTCGGGAGGTCCCCCACATGCAGGGCTCAGACAGCACCCATCACCCTCTCTGCGGGTAACAGACCAGTCAGACTTTGTCTCAAGGCCCACTCTTGCCTCAGTTTCTCCCTCTAAAGGTCAGGCAGTGCAGTGGGTCTGTATACCACTGGCTTTCTGCTCACCCCACCAGAGCCCTCCCCTGGGGGCTGCCCAGCCCACCTGGACTCCTTACCTGCAGCTGGTCCCTGGCCCCCAGACCCCCCAGCCAGAGCCTGCCTGGGAGGCCTGCTGTCAGCGACTAGTCCTGGGGCCCCCAGCGGGAAGAGGAGAGGGAGTCCTGGCAAGCAGGGGTGCAGGGCATGGGATTGAGGGAGGACCTCTGCTGGCTGAGTGCTCTGGCACCTGTCCCCACCGAACCCCTGCTCACGCCCCTTCTCTCCCTGAGGAGTGAGGGACAGACCTCCTGGACAGCACATGGGGGTGTCTGGACGCTGGGCACCCGGAGCTCGCCGCGCCAACCCAGCCCCCACTCCCAGGCTGTCCGTGGCACCTGGGGGACGGTGGGATGGCTTTGGTGCCCACATGGCCACCCACAAGGTCACCATCTCCTGCTCTTCTGGTTTGTGTCCAGTGGCTCCAGCAGATTGAGGAGACAGAGTCCGCCCTGCACCAGAAGATGGTGGACCTAGAGAGCGAGAAGGTCGGTGGGCGTCTTGCCTCGCGTGTGCAGCGCGGTGACGCCCGGTGGCTGCGCGGGGCTGAGGCGCAGGCCCCCCTGTGTTTCAGGAGCTGTTTGGCAAGCAGAAGGGCTACCTGGACGAGGAGCTGGACTACAGGAAGCAGAGCTTGGACCAGGCTCACAAGGTGAGGGAGGTGCGCCGGCCGCTGCGGCCGGGGCAGGCTGCAGAGTCCCGGCGGAAGCAGGAGAAGCGCTCCCGCCGGCTGCTGTCTCTCGGGGCCTGGGTCCAGCGTGACAGGGTCAGCCACTGCTCTCCTCCCCCTGGTCGTTGAGGCCCAGGGAGAACTGACTGCTCCGGCAGCACACCCTTCGCCCCGTGAATGTGGAGCTCACAGGGTTCTTTAAAATGAGTTGAGAAAATAGGATTCGTGGACACATAACGTGTTTATAAATTAATCGAACACGGTTGACTGTTCGCAAGAAGCGTTCTCTGGGGCTTCCTGTGTGTGTCCCTGCTACTCCAAGAAGCGTACATTGTGCCTGTCTGCACGCCTGCCTGGCCCGTGGGAAACACTCGCCCCACGGATAAACTCGTCCCAACTTGGGGTTAGCACGGAGATCTGGGAGCCCTGGTAGACACACCTGCACCATGGGACGCGGTCCTCACTGACACGGGTTTGACAACGAGAAGTCCCATTAGCGCTTCAGGCTGCCTTTGTGTCAAGAGGGTGAACTGAGATCTGGCATCACATCCTTGCTGCTCTGATCGGTCTGGCCAAGGGGCACCACGGGGGGCTTCCTGGGGGAGGGACGCCCACACTTCTTCCCAGCGGTCAGTTACACCCTGAGTGCGTGCTGCCTCCCAGCACGTGCTTCCAGGCCCACCTTGTGTCCCTCTGGACGGCCAGTCCTTGAGGTCAGAGCATGTCTGGCACCAGCTCAAAAGCTTCCAGGGGCCCTCGTGAGGCGAGGGGTCTGGAACAGACCATGCGGCGCGAGGGACGCCTGAGGCCAGGGACGTCCCTTGTGGTAAGTAGAGGTACGAGTGCCCGCCTTCTGGAGTGTTGGCAGAGTGAGGTCACTGTGTGGAGAGCACGTGGGGCACCAGCAAGTCCTACTCAGCCGGGAAGCTGACAGTGTGATGTCTCCATTAACCGCAGCAGGCCCGTGCGGGTGCCGGTGCTGGTGCTGGCGGCCCGGTCCCCAGCCAGCGGCAGCAGGACACCGGCGGCACGGCCACAGAGAAGGTGGTGGAGGGCAGTGGCCTCAGAGAGCCAAACGAGCACTGATGGACCTTCCCAGAAATACGGGCCATGATCCCTGTTTCCAGTCCATGGTGCTGGGTGGGAAGGATACTAGGGAGCAGCTGGACGCCCGTCCCCACTGCTGCTCCCTGTGCTCCAGTCCCGCAACCTAGACACAGGCACAGAGGGGACAGCTCGCCCCTGGGCCCCAGGCGTTCCTCAGGGCACAGCTCAGGAATATGTGCATCGGCGCCGGAAAGACAGGCCAGTGTGCGGGGCATCAGAGAGTGGGCTGTATGTCTCACATGTGCGCACACAGACACACGCGCACACCCACACACGCGCACGTGCACCCCAGAGAGTGCACCCAGACACGCGCACGTGCACTCCCTGTTCTGTGGACTCAAGGCTGTGGCAGGGGTTTTGAAGGGGAAGTGAAGGTCCCACACATGGGTGCCACTCTCAGGGAGCTGCTGGCTCCTGCAGGTGCCCTCGGGTGGCGCTTAGCTGGGGGGGAGGCCGCTGCTCCCTCTCATTTCCCGCTTTGTGCGAAGCCTTTGTGACGCCAACACTAAGCACCTCCACTCACGCGATATTTGTAAATGCTTGAGCATCTCCCAACCGCCTGAGCTCTCTCAGGAGTGGCTGACCTGGACTGCGAGCTGGTGGTGACAGCTGGGGACAGTTTCCTTTGCAGCTGCAAGACCAATAAAATGTGAGGCTCCAAGGGATTTTTTCATGCCCTAAACATCCAAGAAACCTGAAAGCACTTTTCATAATCATTTTGCCTGGAGAAAAGACCCTTCACTTCTGAAGGGGTTATATTTTTGATGGGAGGTTGGGTTTCTGTAGTGTAGGAATTTGGTTTTTTCAAAGATTGTTCAGGAAAATCTCCAGGGGAAAAAGCTTTAAAAGTGTTCCGGATCCGACTGGTAAATCCCTAGGAATTTATGCCAAGGTGTGCATTAGTCCACGGAGCTGCAGCAAACGGGGCCTTCTGCATTGGTTCATGGTGGTTTCTTTCTGAGAGGGCAGGGGGGTGAGCCCCATGCCCCACGCAGCTCTCTCCTTGTCCCCGGGGCCCCCCAGCGGCCGCTGTCCGGCCTCCCCCATCAGCCTCAGCTCCAGCCCCGGCCTGGGAGCCCCAGGGTCCGGCCCCCACTCAGCCGGTCAGCTTCTCTGCTTCCCTCGGGTGTTCTCGAGGCAGAGGATCTGTGGGACTACGGGTCCTTCCCCAGAGGTCTGCAGTGGGCACTGTGGCCCCTAGCTGTGGGGAAGCACATGTTTGGGGACCAGCAGCATGAAGCATGACGGGCTCTCTGCATCTGAGCCCTCAGGGGCGGGGTGAGGCCTGGACTCCAGAGCCCCCTGCAGGGTCTGGACCCCAGCTGTCCCCAGCAGGACCCCATGTACGTTGTCAGAGCCCACTTGTCTCCCGACCTGGGGCCAATAAGAACAGTTGCCTCGGGGAAGGGGTGGGCACTGGATAGCTCTGCAGGGCTGGGGTGCTCTCCCAGGCGGCTCAGGGCACACTAGGCCCCGGGGTACAAGTTCTTGGGATTCGGAGAGTGGAGGTGGTCAAGTGGGCACCCAGGGCCCTACGGCCAGTGAAGGTGAGGCCGTGTCCAGGGCAGTAAGGAGCAGCCGAGAGGAAGGGCCATGCTCCCAGAGCCCAGAGGCTAATCTCAAATGCAGTGTGGCAGGACACACTCCCCCTGAGGCCGCAGGGGAGGGTCCTTCATGCCTCCTCTGGCTCCTGGGGGCTCCAGGCGTGCCCCAGCCTTTGTCTCTTCACGTGGCTTCTCCCCCATGTCTTTTGTGACTGTGTCCAAGTCCCCTCTCCTTGTAAGGAGCCATTGGATCGTTGGATGCTGCCCCCCATCCAGTATGATTCCACCCTAACGTGAAAACAGCAGCAGACACCCTAGTTCTAAATATTGAGGCCACATTCATGAGTTCCATGGGTCAGGACCTGAATATATCTTCTTGGGGACATGATTGGCCACATGCGGAGGATCGCAGAGTGGCTTCCCCTGGGGAGAGGCTAGAAGTCACTTCTGTCCTTACATCAGACAGACCCCTGTGAGCGCTGCCGTTATTCCTTCTTTGAGGCTCGAAAACCCAGGGTTTGAGGACGGCCGTGAGCGGGGGAAGATGCCTTCCCTCTGCTGCCCATTCCTCCCGCTCCCTTGGGGCCGTCCCCCTACTCTGGTTTCGAGTATCTGCTTACCCGCTTTCCAGATAGTAGCGTGAGCTGAGACTCTACCTGCAAAGTTTCGCTGCACACGTCAAAGCCCGTGTAGATGTGAACGCTCTCGTGGTAATGACTCCTGGGCCGGGGTCCGCTGCACAGGCCGTGTAAGCCGGCGGAGGAGGAAACAGCCCCCGCTGTGGGGCGGCGTGGAGGCGCTGGCACCCCCAGGAATCGCGGGGCTCCCTTCACCCGCAGGCCAGACTGACGAGTCCCCTCCCACCCTAGCACATCCTGGAGCTGGAGGCCATGCTGTACGACGCCCTGCAGCAGGAGGCCGGGGCCAAGGCGGCCGAGATCCTGTCGGAGGAGGAGCGGGAGGGGCTCAAGGCGGCCGTGGAGCAGTGGAAGCGGCAGGTGATGAGCGAGCTGCGGGAGCGCGACGCCCAGATCCTTCGGGAGCGCATGGAGCTGCTGCAGCTGGCCCAGCAGGTGCGCGGGGGCGGGGCCGGCGGGGCGGGGCCGGCGGGGCGGGGCCGGCGGGGCGGGGCTCAGACGGGCTGGGAGCCTCGTGGGCGGGGTCCCGCTGCCACGCCCCCCGGGCCAGCCCCGGCTCCAGTGGCCACGCCCTCCCACGGCAGGCCCTTGCGCCGCTCAGCCTCTGGCTGGCACGTGCCGTCCCTTGGGACCGCGGGCTGCGAGGTTTCTAAAGTGCCTCCTCCTTCCATGCTGAGGGCATGACAAGCGTGGTCTGGTCCCGTCGTGGGCGGGAGCTGACTGTGGCCTTCTTTTGACCTTGGGCACTTTAGGACTTCAGGCTAATCCAGCTGGTCCCCTTCTAACAGCAAGTGAGGGACCCTGGCGCACTGGACAGCCTCTGCTCCCCCGTGTGCGCCGGTGGGGCCTGGAAAAGCCTTCACAGATGTGTTCTGTGTTCAGAGCACCCCAGATACCCGGCCCCACCGGGGATCCCTCCTGGGATGGCTTCCTGACCGTGTGGTGGCTTCATGCTGCTGGTGACATCTGGGAAGGGTGTGAATCGATTTCTGGGGTACCCAGCATATGGCTTCTGATCTGAAGTTGTAGGGTGGGAGAAGCAGAGCAGCCGACTGCGGAAAGCTCTGTCCATCAGGGAAACCGAGCTGAGCCAAGCCGCCGCCCTGCTCCGCCACGAGCAGCGCGGTCGCAGACAGAGGACGGTGCCGGCCCGCCGCGGCTCTGCAGCTTGCCCACCATGTAAACGGACAAACACCTTTTGATTTCCCAAATACTCTTGATGAGTGAAGATTTTCCTCCTTTACCATTGCAGAGAATTAAAGAGTTAGAAGAAAAAATAGAAGGTCAGAAGAGGCAAATAAAGGAACTGGAGGAAAAGGTAACATGCATGCGTGTTCGGGGTCTGTTTTGTGCATGGGGAGGGGCACCGGTTCGCGCGCTCCCAGCCGTAGGGTGATGGTGAGCAGGAAGCCGAGCTGCCTCGCAGGGGCTGTGTCTCTCCCAGACTCAGTTTCCCCAGCTGCAGCAGTGGGAACTGGGGCCCGCGACCTAGGGTCCTTGTAGGGTTGGTGGTCGTGCCGACGTGTGGGATTTCTCCACACTTGCTTCATCAAGCAGTTGGTCTAAAAGTCAAGTTCCTGAAATGCCGGCTTCTCCTCTTAAAAGCAGGTCGTCTGTCCAACACCAGTCTCTGGTTTCTGGCCCTTAATGCACCTGCTTTGGGGTTTAGGACGCTCAGGGGCTGGCGTGCAGGGAGTTGGGGGCCTGGGGCTGACCAGCTGGCTCTTTTCCCGGACCCCCAGCCCCGTCAGGCGTGGAGTTGCCGGCGCTCTGTCCGCTCAGTCCGATTCCGCACTCCCCAAATCGAGGTGCCTGGAGTGTGCCTGGAGGGAACCCTGCCTCTTTCCATGGGGTTTGCTTAGTGTAGGGGCCATTCTTTCTCTGTGACTTAGGGTTGTTTTCATATCTCCGTGGTCACACTGATGTTTGCTTTGGGTGGATCTCACCAAATGACCGGCTCCGCCCTGGGCACTGAGCGAAGTGGCCCGTGGAGCCACTGCCCTGCCTTGTCTCTGCTGGAAAAGAGCAGGAGGCCACTGCTTGCATGGGCGCTCCGTGAGCTGCAGGGCCCAAGGAAGAGGCCGCAGAGGCCCCATGCCCACGGGGGAGAGTGGCCCCTTCCAGAGGCCGCCCAGCACGCCCCACGCACCCCTGCTGCCCAGGGACAACACCTGCCCCTTCCCTGGGCCCTTTACTGCTGTCTGCCCGGCAGTCGTCATGGTGACTGTAACCTCGTGGCGCCAGTGAGTGCCCATGAGCAGCCCCCAGACTTGTGCAGGCTGGGAAATAGGGAGGCGTTCCTGCAAATAGGATTTGTGGCCCTGTGGACACTGATGCACGGGGAAGCCTCCACCAGGCCCGGAGGGGCAGGGACATTGTGCTCAGGGTCTCTTCCCGCACATAAACCTGTTTCCCTTCGCATCTTAACCTGAGAACCTTCGTGTGCACGATCCACTTGGATTTTAAGCACCGGGTGTGAATTCCTGTAAGGGGTCTGTGCTGCTGTCGGAGCTCCTCCCACATCTGAGCTGGCAGCCCCCTCCCCAAAGCCCGGGTGAGGCTTCCGGGTGGCATCTCTGCAGGCTGCTGGCTCTTTACCGCTTACCACGGGGCGGGGACGACGTCTTGTCTGTGCTGGGATTACCCGGCCCTCAGAATGTCTTCCCACAAGATGCCATCCTTGTCTTCCGCCAGCAAGGATCCTGACCAGCAGCTCCGCCGAGGAGGGAGCAGAGGTGGCTGGTGGCGGCGCGTGTGCGGGGCGTGGGGCGCACGGTCCTCACGCACCGGGACCTACGCACCAGGGTCTGCTCCCGTGCCTGGCGGAGGCCCGTCTCTTTCTGTCTGTGATCGCGGCCTTTCTTGCCAGAGCTCTACAAACTCTTTTTCTCTCTTTCTCCCTCCATGTCTCTGCCCCCCCACCCCCGCCCCTTTTCAGTTTCTATTTTTGTTCTTATTTTTCTCCTTAGCTTTCATTCTGTGGTCATAGCGTGCCTGGCCCCGACATGGTGAGTATCTCATCAGCTGGTGCCACCGGCGAGGGTCCCGTCCGCCCCCCGGGGGCCTGTGGGGCCCCCGCATTCCAGCTGCCCATGTCCAGAGGGCTGTTCCAAATCCAGGGCCAGGATTCGGGGTCGGTCAGGGGGCTTGAGGGCACCTGGCTCTCTCGAGCGGGCAGGAGTGTGGAGGACCCCTCACGAGGCACGGAGCCCACGGCAGAGGCGTGCGCGCACTCGGCTTCCCTGCTTCTGTGGCCCCGGTGGAGGCAGTGCTGGAGAGCACAGTTCTCTTGCCTTTCTTTTCCTTTTCCGCTGGTGCTGAGGACAAGCTGGGCTGACTCTGAAGAGCCCCCCAGAAATGCCCGGGCTTCCGTGACACGCGGGTCTCATTCACAGACGTGAGACCAGCTGCCCAGTCGCCATGTCATTACTGTGGCTTTAGACCAGGGCCACATGCTAGTCCTGAGCCCTGCTTCCTTCTACGTATGAGGAGAGGACCAGCAGCGCTGGCCTCTCCGTCCCACCCAGCCCATGGCCTGCCCTTCCAAGGGTGTCTGAGCGGCTCCCTGAGGGGCAACAGCGTACTCTCCTGCTCCCCGAGCCCGCCCGCACCCTGTCCCTCCAGCCCCGTCCTCTCCGGAGAACCCTTCCCAATGTGTGTCCGGCATCTTGTGTCTTCCAGCCCCCAGAGGAGCCAGACCCCTTTCCTCCAGTGGGACCAGAGGCCAGCAGGTGCCTGGGCAGCAAAACAAGATGCCGAGTCCCATCCCTGAAGCCCCAAGAGGATCTGGTCTCTGGGGACCCCGTCCCATTGAGGAAGAGGGAGAAAGGGGGGCTTTGAGCATCTCTGAGTGGGCACCGGTCCACTCTGCTGAGCTAGACTCAGAACTCGTTTCTTGACTGGGGCTCCTCTGGGAGCGGCCTGATACTGGCTGCTGGACCCTGGGTCCCCCCTCGGGACACAGCCTCCTGATCCCGGTGACAAGGACGCACGCGTTCCCTGCTGGGCAGGTGCTGAGAGCTGCTTCCGTGCAGGGCCGCCCACAAGCCGACAGCACCCCCCACCCACAGCTCCTCAGTCGCGCACACAGCTCGGACGAACCCATGAGGAAGAACACAGGCAGCCCATGAGAGGACCCAGGGAAGCCTGTGGCCACGGCGGGGACCTCCATCCAGGGCAGCCCAGGTCGGTCACAGGGCACGTTCCGAGGACAGCTTTCCCTGGTCCCGCAGGTGGCCTGTGAAGACCCGCTCGCTGGGTCCTGCGCACCTGCTGGCCGGCACGTCCCTGCCCGGTTAGAAGATGCTGTTGCCTTGGGAGCTGGTGTGACTCCTGCACAGCCTGTGCCATCACAGGCTTCTAGCCTGCCCTGAGCCGCATGAGGGAACGCGGTGGGACTGACCAGAGACTGAGGAGCATGACGATGGGAGGTGGGATGAGCGAGCGCCCCTACCCACTGGAGAGGGGCCTGGCTTTCCTGGAATGCAGAGCCCCAGGCCCTGTGGGCCCCGGGCACCTGGCGCACTGCCCCCCACGACCACCTGGAGGCCGTGAGCTGCAGGCGAGCTGAATGGGGCTCGAGGGCCACGCCCCTGAGAGGCCAGCCAGGCACCTGCAGTCCTGCAGATATGACAAGGGAGCCCAACATCCAGGTGGGGAGCAGGTGAGTGCCCTGGTCCGTCTCGGAGACCCATTTTCCCTCCCCGCTGTTTGGGGTCCTTGTCAGTCTGCTGGGACCTGCTCTGCCGCGGGAGCCCTGGGTGACTGTCCAGGCCCACTTCTCACCACCACCCTGGACCAGAATCTGCTTCCTGATCGGGGGCATCCCTCTGTGGGTTCCTTAGGGGCCCTCATGTGCTGAACCTCTGTGGGCCTCCTCGTCCAGATCCAGGACACTTCCCCCAGGCCTCCGAGAGTCCCTGAGCTTCAAGGTTCAAGGGTGGCCTCCTCTCCCAGCAGGGGAGAACAGTCCCAATGATCTCCAGCCCCTGTGGGGTCTGCTGGCCAGCCCTGCCCATCCCGAGTCCCCGAAACTCCAGGAAAGAGTCGTCCCCTTCTCCTGAGCTGTGGCCCCCAGAACCCCTCCCCTTCAGGCACAGTCATGAGTTTGGCCTCCTGGCCCCTCACTCCTCTCCCTGCCTGTCCCCCACCCTGGCCCCAGGCTAGGCCACAGGAGGGTTGGGCCCAGGAGGGGGACTCTAGGGCTGAGGCCTCCCTTTCCAGCAGTCTCCTGAGTGAGGTGCTGCTGGAGGCCGAACCGCCCACGTGTCCTTGACTGCAGGTCGGCCATGGTGGCCCCACGCGGGGCCGAGGATGCCCCAGAGCTGTGAGCAGGTCCTTCCCGGGGGGATCTAGAACCAGGAGAGCAGAGACTCCGGGAGCAGGTGCTGGGCAGATGTAGCTGCCCTGGGGAACGGGGCCTTCAGGCTGGCCCTCGGTGGCCTCAGGGCCTGGACGGGGCTCCCGGGGAGCACACACTGGGGCTCCCTTCCCTCAGGGCTGGCGGCAGCAGCAGACACGCCCAGGGCTGCCCCCTCGTGGGTGTCAGAAGCCCCTAACGGTGTGCGGGCTGGAGGGAAGCACACCTCCCCTCTGCCCAGCGGCCCCGGGTCCAGGGGGAGCGCTCTCGAGCACTCACCAAGGCAGGGACCAATGTCTGAGACGGGGCACCAGTCTGGCCCATCACAGCAGCGGAGACGGGGCTCCGACGCCTGCCAGGCCGTGCGCGGGACCCTGGGGCTCTTCCTCTGACAGCCCGGGGCAGCCCAGGGCCCCAGCCGAGAGCGAGCAGGTCCATACACTGTAGCACGGGTGGCGCTACGCTTGATCTCCGGGTGACGGCAGCGCCTGCCGGGCCCTGCCACCGCGGTGTCCCAGCCAGTGACCACGTGGGGCCCTGGAGGCCACAGACGTTTCTCCACAGGCTTTGGGCACTGAGCTTGGCCGTCAGCAGCCTCTGTGCGGCCGTGGTGGCCGCGGGGCCCTCGCGGGTTTCCTGGGCCCCTGTCGCTGCTGTGTTCTTCCATTCTCTGAAGAAAACCCGTCCCTGTCCTTTCGCTTCTTTGTCTGGTTATTCGTGCCAGGACGGACTCGGGCACATTTACTTTACCCCGCAGGCCACAACCCAACACCGTCACTAGTTACCTTCCTGGCCTGAGCCAGGGAGCAGGTGTTTGTGTGACTCCTGCGTCCCCTTGACAGCCCTGTCTGCTGAGGGAGACGTTCCTGATTTCTGCCACCCCAGGCTGGGCTTGTAGTGTCCCTGCCCCAAGGAGCGCCTTCCTCCTGTCGTAGGGTGGTGTTGAGGAACTGACATCGCTGGGGCAGGGGCTGCGGCGGCAGGAGCGTGGACGTACTCAGGAACACGCACAGGCCTATGCATGTTTCTGCGTCCATCTGTCTGTCTACCCTTCATCTGTCCGTCATCTGGCCATCCATCCACCATCCCTCCACCCATCTTCCGTCCACCGTCTGTCTGTCTGTCGACCATCTATTACTGTTACGTCATAATTGATACGTCCAATTCCAGGCTAACGAGTCCACATCCATTCCAGCCCCCTCCATTATCTGTGACCCCTTTCTTTGGCTCCCGCTGTATACACTGCGTGTCTCCCATGCTCAGCCCCGGTGCAATGTGCAGCAGCTTCACGGCTGGTGGCCGCACACCCTGTGGGGACACCTGCCGACCCGGGTGACCCCGTGCACAGTCCTTTACCCTTCAGCCTGTGGCATCCAGACAGACACTGTTTTCCGACGTGACTTGGCTCAGCTGTCTTCTTCTTCCCCGTCTCTCCCAGTATGGCTGTGCCGCCCGTTCGTCTCCGCTTGTGTTCCCGTCCCCTTCCCCACATACTGACTTTTGTTTTGTTTACACTCCATAAAGTTCACTATCCAGGCCGTGCAGTTCTTTGGCACATGCGTGTGCCCCCCCACAGTGCTGGTGCAGGGCTGTCCCACCAGCCTCAACCCCCGACCTGCGTCCCCTGCAGTCACTGCTGCAGCCACCCCACCCCCACCCCACCTCTTAGCGTTGGACCTAAGAAAACTTTGCCTGATTCAAATCACTGGTGTTTTCTGCCACGTTTCCTTCTAGAATCACATGGCTTGATGTCTGGCACTTGCATCCAAGGCTGGTTCCAAGTCCGTTTTTGCACACGGGCACGGTCCGGGCCAGAGCACGTGTTTCTCCTGCCGTCATCTGTCCCTTGCTCTGTCACCCCTTCGTGAAGAGCTCTCCACAGATCTGTCTGGTCCAAGTCCTGTCCCAGCTGGAGTGTCCTCCCCAGCTCTGGGGGACAGAGCTGCTGACTGCTATCCATCTGTTCATGTGTCTGTCCATCATCTAGCCAGCCGTCCATCCATCCATCCCCCTTCGCTGTGCTGGCCGTGCCCGGTCCCCACCGGTTCCCAGGTGGAGGCCAGATCTCCAGGGACCATGCCTGCCCTGGTCCGGGTCTGCAGGCCTAACATGTGAGACATTAACTGTCAGCAGGTCCAGGTTTACGGCCGCCGGTGAGCAACTGCTCACTTCCCAAGCCCGGCGCAGATCGCTAATGCTGTGCAGCCTCCCAGGTGGGCCACAGAGGACGGCCATGTCGTTGTCCTTGAAATGCAGGGAGAAGCCTCTCTCACTCAACAGTCCGTCCACAGTGAACGAGCGTTGTGTGCGTATAGAACAAGAAACTGCATTTTAAAAATATCTGTCTATACCTGTAGATTCTCCATGATAACCCAGTGACATTTTCTTCTTCAGAGCGGTTCATTTACTGGTTCGTCTACAGAGCAAGAGGCAGGATAAGGGTCATCCAAGTGTGAGCAGGCAGCTCTTTGAGGCTTTTTGTCCCCGGGAGTGTGGCTGAGTTTGGAGAATCGCTGCTCTCAGGGGCTGCCTGTCCATCTCGGGAGCAGGGACAGGGCCCCTGCCGAGGTAGGAGAGCCGCCTAGACACCTCGGCACCTGCTGTGCTCCTGCGGGACCCTCCCCGGGCAGTCAGCCCTGCCAGGGAGCGTGGTGGAGTTTGAGGTTGACCTCTACCCCAGGTGGCCACGAAGAGGGACCAGAGCCTGCCGTCAGACGTGTGCCTGTCCGATGGTGGGTGAGAAGCCCGTGCGAACTCCCTTTTATGTGAAGCCACAGTGTGGCCACACTTGTGTGTCAGAATGAGCTCGCTAGGAGGTCACTGTTGGTGCGCAGAATTGGCTGGTCCCCAGACTGGTTCCTGCCCCAGTCTTGCCACAGGCCCCGGAATGTCCCAGCAACCGTTCTGTTTCTTGTAACCTCTGTGGACACACTGACTTCTAGGTCCAACCCCCGGCTCCTCCCCTGCCCCCTCCCCCCACGGTGGCTGCCGTCCGGGTCCCGGCGCAGCGGCCCTGTGCGGAGCTTCGTGCCGGGCGCCTGTGTCTGTCAAAGGCATCGTGTTGTGGTTGCGTGAGTCGCTATGTAGGGAGACGTCATGCTTTATGCACTTCTGGACTCCCTGTGCACCTGCTGCCCTTATGCCGAGAGCCACCGCTTGTGGGGCGTTCGTCGCATCATGACCTCCCTGGGACCTCCTGCCGGACGCCTGGGGCTTGCTCTTGGGAAGCTCGTGGGTGTGGAGAGCCTCTGTGCGTCCACCTCAGCATTGGGACGCAGGGTCATCGGAGCCCGAAGCCTAGCCCGAGGGCGCACCCCCAAAGTCTCTTCTGGTTCACGCTGCGTTCAGAGCAATTTATTTTTGCTCTTTGCTTAGAATTCGTTTTCACCTTGTGGAAGCCTCGCCCTGACCTTACGAGACTCGCTCACGGTCTCCACGGAAGAGTGGACGCCCCGCCTCCCCTCCCCCGCCGGGCGCTCTGTTGTCTCTGTTGTCTCCGGCATTCGTGGTCTTCCCAGCCCGCGGCTCGGGGCCAGCGGCCAGCTGTCTGGTCATCCAGAACGTCATCATCTCAGTGACAGCAGTAACAGAGCTCTTCACTGGAATGGCCGTGAAGCCATTAATAACAGACACTTTATGAGAGAAGGCGGTGTCGGAAAAGACAGTGCGATGGTCCCTTCCAGGGCTGCGGGAGCAACTGCCTGGAACCTCAGCTGGAAACAAGACCCAGAACTGCTGGAGAACGAGGCAGAAGTTGTGTGCATGGGTGTGAGCCGGCGAGCACCATGTGTGTGCGGTGTGTGTCCTGGGGACTGGGGGATGTTGGTCCCGAGGGGCCGGGGCCTCGCTAACCATTGGCGGATCCGTCTGAGACACACAGCAGTGCGGACAGATAGCGAGAGGTCTGCTGGGAGGCCCTGGAGCCCCTGGCCTGGCCATCTTTGCCGGCTTGGCATCTGTTCCCCTCTAGGCCAAACGGTCTAGTTTGCCTGACCCCCAAGGTCGTTGGGGTCAGTGGGCCGGGGGTCCCTGTCAGCCCCGGTGGAGGAAGGCCACAGGAGAAGACGCAGGAACTCCACTCCACAGAAACGGCTTTCCAGCTTGAGAGGGGCCCCCGCCACGGTGCACCCCGGAGAGCCTGGGGCCAGGGCGGGCTGGCCCGGAGTCCGCTCTCTTGGGCAGCCCGCAGGTACTGAGGCCACAGGGTGTGGGCCCCCGCGCTGGCACCTACTGGGATTCTGGCCCGGAGGCCCCTCCACAGGGACCATCGACCCCTCCTGGTCCTGGGGCTGCGAGTGAGCGTTTTCTGTCTCGGCTGCGGGTGGTGCCTTCGGTCGTCTGATTTGCCTAAAGTGGTCCTGTGAGGTGCTGGCTTAATGGCCTCCAGGCCCGATTGCAGCTGCGTCAGTGGCTCACCCGCCGTGCCAGCCGCGGCCGTCTGCCTGGGGTTCAGGGAAAGCCGCCAGCAGGAGACGTGGCGATGGCACGGAGCCAGCAGGCCTGGGCCCGGCTCCTGCCGCTGTCCCGAGGGACGCGGCCACACCAGGTGAGGTGACCTCTGTCCTCCCCGGCCTCGAGGTGAGGGCGTCTGCGGGCAAGGTGCCGTCCTGGTCAGGGTTCCCGGAGCCACGGGACTGGCGGGATGTGTGTTGTGTCTGTCTCCATTGGCCCGTCTGCGGCGCGAGCTTTCGTGGCGACCTGGCTGACACAGACCTGCGTTCTGCGGGCTGCGGACCCAGCAGGGCCTTGGGCACCAAGGCAGCCTGAGTCCACGGGTCTCAGCTGACACCATAAATTCCCATCCAAGGGGAACCCTTGATACAGCCCAAGCCTGAGGCCGGAAAAGGCCGCTGTCCCAGCTCACAGCCAGGCAGGAGGTCTCCCTCTTATCCACCCTTTTGTTCGGGCAGGCCTTCCTTCGCCTGATTGGATGAGGCCCACCGGCACAGTGGCCAGCAATCTGCTTTATTCAGCCTATGGATGCAGATGCCTTCTCCAGAAGTGTCCTTGCAGACACACTCAGGCTAATGTTAGCAAAGGCCTGGGCACCAGTGGGCCATCGAGTTCATGCAGGAAATTAATCACCGCAGCCTTCCAGGGCCCTGGGGCCACATCCTCACCGGTGAGCTGCTCTGTGATGGGGCCGCTGCCTTTCCTGTGTGCTTACCAGGCTGCCCCTGAGTCAAAGCCACAGGAGGACAGCCAGAGCAGGGCGTGGTGTGAACGGGGATGGCGCCCGAGGGCAAGGACCAGCCCAGCTCTGTGCTGGGCCTTCCCCAGGCTCTGCTCTGTGTGGCTGCAGAGGGGGCTCACAGACGCCAGCGCGGGCAGGGACTCACGGCCACGCTGGCGCCCGCCGGGCTGGGCCACCATCTGCGGGGTTGCTGGAAGGCCTTCAGGGACCTGGAAGCAGGGAAGCGTAGCTGGTTCTGAGTGAGGCCCTCTATTTCCCAATATTTTCCCAAGTCAGAGCTTTGGGGAAAAGACCTTTGCTCCAAGCATAGTTAGTTTTACTGTTCGTCTCTGGTTTGGAAACTTTTGGCTGCACTTTCCCAGACACACAGCTTATGTGGGAAGGTTCTGTTTCCCGCCTCAAAGTGGAGGCTGTGTGCACGGGTGCGGGTTCTCCCGGCCCCGTGGCACAGGAAGTTGGGGTGGGGCTTGGGGACGGAGAGCAAGGCCAGGGCTGCAGGGTGCTCGTGGAGGTGGCTGTCACCACCCCACATGGGCCTGGCTTTCCTCATCTCATGCGCACTTCTGGAAACCCTGGCGAGGCGCGGGTCCGGGCTTTCCCTTGGCGCTCACCATCTGCAGCTGGCACCCATCCCGGGGGGCTCCTCCGACCCCAGGACGATGTTGTCTCCTTTGCCAACAGCTCTCTGTTTCCCAACAGTGGAGATCCCAGCGGGAATTCCCGGCACAAACACAGATGGCGGGAGCCTGTTACGCGGGCTCTATTTTGACATTAATCAGAATACTGTTTCCTAACCCATATGTACGATTCTGTGCGTTACCCATGGCGTCACCCATGGGGTCCCACTGGCAGCCTTCCCTGAGGCTCTGCCCTCATCGTGGCTGCTGGGTCGGGCTTCTGCGTGAAAATGCTGCCCGCAGGGCGGGGTCGAGCCAGCCACCCTCTTGTCCTCCCACCCTCTTCTGCTCACCTCAGCACTTAGGCAGTGAGAGCTTGTAATGGCTTTGGTTATCTGCCTGTTCCTGTATTTTACCACAGTCCCTTAGCACAGCCCGCTGTGAGAATTCTGTCCCAAGTGCTCCCTTCAGAAGGAGGGGCGAGGCTGTGGCTGTGGGTGCCCACCCTGGCAGGGACGTCACCCTGATCACAGGGCAAGTGTTCATGCGCCGGGCTCTGCCCCCTGGGCTCTGAGCAGCTCTGGGGCCGCCCTCGCCAGCCCCGCCCTGTGCCAGGAGTGCCTCCCCTGTCCAGTGTCTCTCCCGCTACTCAACACTCAGCTGCGTTCCCATCAGTGTGCTGGGCTTTTCTCGTGTGATGTGTGACCTCCGAGAAGCCACGCGCTGTGGAGGTGTCCCGGCTCTCTGTGGCGTCCTTGGTGGGCCCGTGGGCCCTCCGTGGTACCTGACCCCTAAGACACACTCAGACGTTTGCCACAGGAACAGCCAAGCAAAGGAACAGATGTGCCCCTGGAGGCCCGACACCACGTCTCCTCCTCCCACGGCCACATGGTCTCCCGCAGGTCCCTGCAGCGGGAAGCAGAGCGTCCGGGCGTCTCCAAGACACCCATGTTCTCTGTGAGTCACCAGGAATCAGGACCCGGTGCACGGAGGTCCCCGGGCTGAGACTTATCTCAGCGAAGTCATCAGGCTGCACAGCTGGACCTGCAATCCTGAAGACTCAGAGTCTGGGGGACTCCAGGAACACCTTTCCTGTGCCCTCGGCCTCCCGTGGGGGCCACACGGAGCTCACCCCTCCCCAGCAGCAAGAAGGCAGCATCGTGTGCACAAGACCATCAGGCGCCCAGAAACAGGTGTTTGCCACATGTCACATCTTCCGCAGGAACTGTCACGGTCGGTCAGCCCACCCGCACCCCCTTGCCCTGCGGGGAGAGCATCCTAGGCGAGGCTCCCAGAGGCCAGTCGAGGGCTGACCTTGCCAGCGGGCCCTCCTACCAACAGCAGCCTCAGCTCCTGCCCACGGAGTCACTCGGGGCTCTGCCCTGGCTCTGGGCCAGGGGCTTGGTGGGGCCCGGAGGGGGCCCTGTGGATGCCACGGGGGGCCGCGAGACCAAGGTCACGCCCACGAGATGATCTCACACTCATCTGTCTTCGGGCTTTTATGGCTCCAACTTGGAGAAGCTCATGGGTTGTGGGGACAGTCGGGAAGTTGGGCCTGTGGTCAGAAAAGGGAGGGGTGGGGAACACCATGTCCCCCAGAGGAGGTGGGTTGGGAGGCAGAAGGTGCTTGGGAAGCTGGGAATCCTGAAAGCAGAACCATGCCTCTGAGCGTGTGTAGGCGAGTGTGCGGGCAGGGGGCTGTGCTCACGGAGGAAGGCAGAGTGACCCCTTCCGGAGACAGCGGTAGTGCACGGCATGTGTTAGCACAGTAGGGCAGGACCCGCTCAGGCAAGGGCATCCGGGTACCACAGGCAACCAGATGCCACGGTCTGGTTCCTTCCACCTGGAGAGTGAGGCTTTTAGGTTCTGCACATTATTTTCCATCAGATTTTTTTGTGTGTTTGTAAGTGTGAAGTTCATGCCATAGACAGTTACCGTCTTAGCTCAGAGAAGAAGCAGGGCCATGGCCGGGAGGGCTGGCGAGCAGGTGGTCAGAGGCCCTGGCTCTGGTTGGCCTGGAAGTGTGACCTTGGTTGTTGGGTCTTATCCAAGATAAGATAAGATATCTTGGAGCTTCAGCTTTTCTGTCTGCAAAATGGCAGGGCTGGGCTGGCCCTTCATCTCTAACATCCCGGAAATTGATGCCTGGAGGAGAATCTGTTTGGACATGAATCTGGTTGAAGAGACAAAGGACGATGTGTCGCTTTAGTTGTCCAGAGACTCCGCTGTGAAGTGTGCTGTGGGGTTGGTTTATGTGACCACCCGGTTTCCTTCCGCAGGAGTGGGGGGGCTCTTCCTTCTTAGCGGGTAAGTTAGAAACCCCAAACCAGAAGAATCCTCTGCAGCATCTCCTAGATTAGGAAGGTGTGTGCAAGCCCAGGGGTCTTGCCCTGCCCCACGGCTGAGGCAGGGCACCCCTTCTTTGGGCGGGGGAGCCCCAGCAGCTCCTTCAGGACTCATTCTAAACTGTAAAGGTGTGAAAGGTAGTAAGATTGGGAGCCTGGCAGCGGCCCGCTGCTTGCGCAGTCAGAAGACGTGGACATTGGGTATTCGGACGGATGGCTGCGCCAGGCGTGGCAAGGGAGCCCCGAGGCCACCTCCGCACTCATCTCTGTGGCTCTCTGTGGAGCAGGAGCTGCCGCTGGAGCCTCTAATCCGGCCATGTGCAGAGCCCATGCTCCGTCAGCGCCCTTGCCCGGGCCGTCTCTCCAGACCTTCCCTGCTGCGAGCCTTGCCTCATATGGCCTCAGTGGCTCCCACCAGAGTAAAGCTTTTGTCTTCCCTCTTTTGCAGGGAGGACACAGCCCATCTGTGAAGCCCGTTTTGAGCCCGATTTCCCTTCCTGCCGAGTGCCCTGGCCCACAGCCCAGGAACATCTTCTGGACACAGCCCGACTTCCGGGTGGGAAGTGGCTCTTCCATCGATGCCACGCTTTCGGGGGTGCAAGGTGTGTGAGCGTGTGCGTGTGTGCGTGCCTGTGCGGGAGTCTCCATATATGCAGTCGTGCGTGCTCAAGCGGGAGACAAATCTGAGCTCTTTTGGGGCACCTGGAGGGTGACGAGCTATGTGGTGACACCCGCAGCCCGGTGAGAGTGTGACAAACAACGGGGCATGAAAGGAAAGCGAACCGCATTTCTGAGGGGCCGAAGGGACGGGTGACCGCGTCTGCAAGTGTCAGGTTCATTTTCTACTTGCGTCGGAAGACACGCTCAACGCCGGTGCGCAATGCCCTAGGCTGAAATCGGGGAAAGCTGACGAGATCGGACAGATAGGCTTCCCTTTAGCAGAGCGGGGTTTCTGCTGGCCAGTGCGCTGCTGCGTCGTTAACCCACACTCGCCCAGGAAGGCCCCGTCCTTTCTGTGGTCATGAGAGCCACGGTTACTCACGCGCTGGGCGAGGTGCAGGTGAGTCCATTGCTCCTGCGCCTGCCGCTGGGCTTTGCAGACTGAGTCGGAAACCTTGCTTCATCCTCCGTGCGTGGCTCTGTCTCATTCCAGTGACTCCACCCTCTCGACACACGTCGTGCCCAGAACCGAATGGCAAACGATGGTCGAGCTGACACAGCTGCCGCCCAGCTGTGAGGAACGCCCGGGCCGGGGCTGGCTGGAGTGTGGGACGCAGGCGCCTGGGAGCTCCGGGCGGGGAGGCTCCTGCCCCCGGCCGAGCGGGCTGGCCATTCAGGAGCTAACGATGTGCACTTGAGACCCAGGCCCACGTTGCCCGTGTTCATTTGGGTCGTCCTGGCTTTGCGCGTCGTACAGCTGTCCGGACAGCCTCATCACGGTTCTGTAATGGGAAAAGGGCAAACTCTGCGGGACAGAGAAGCATGGAGGTCTGGACCAGTGCTTGCCAAGTTGTTGTTTCAGTGTAAAAGTGCATAGTGAAAATGGCTCAGTGAACGTTTTAAATAACAGTCCACGTACCAAACCGCTTCTGTGCCCTTGCCGCATTCCTGGAGGCCGCTGGCACCTTCTCTTCGTCCGATCACAAAATCCAGCAATTTGGGACTGGGCTTTTGCAAAAAATAAATAAATAAATAAATAGAAAGCAAAAAGAGGGCAGAGGATAGGAGGATTTTTCACTGATTCCTGCTAGTCCAGTGGGCAGCTGAAGAATTCAGGTGTTTTAAATGGCTCTTCTAAATCCTGGAGTATATAAACCAGCGGGCCGCGCTGAGTTTCCTGAAAGTGTCTGGGCTTGTTAGTGCAAAACTCCTCAAACGGGAAATGCTTGTTGTGGAGCCAAGATGCAGACCTGTGTTATCCACGCAATCACACTGTGCCCACGATGCCCAGAACAACACAGATGTTTTCATTTGTCTACACTAGAAATCCATGTAAGTTGCGGCTCCCTGGCTGACACAGATGTGCGCGTGTGTGCACCTCGTTTCCGTGTGTCCATGGTCTGGAGTCCCAGCTGCTGAAGGACGGCGGCTCTTCCTTAAAGTGCTCAGCTCTTGCAGAACCCGTGGCCTCCAGGACCCCCCGCGTGCCTTCCACGGCTCGGCAACACCACACCGGGAGCGGGCTTGGCGGCAGTGTGACGTCAACCCACATGGACCATCACCCCATCACTGAAACCTTGAGATGGATTGTGTGTTTTAACACAGTAATGGATTTACATTTAGGCTCAGGAAAACCAAGTTGTAAATATATGTATCAAATCATATATTTGTTTACTGTATTTTAAAGAGCTTTATTGTAAATTTATGCAACCATGAATTAGGACTCATTTTACCATGGCAGTACGCCAGCCAGTGTCTCTGTTCCCTGAAGCAGGTCCTTACTAACCACATTCTAAACGTGATATTCTGTTCAGTGCTAAACAGTATTCACAGGCCTAAAATAGGTTTGTATGGTGGTCCACTACAAAATTTTGCACCTATTTTTGTATTGTGATTCCTATGATATATACCAGAGGATTTTTACTCATTTGTAAATTACGGTACAATTTTAATAAAAAAGGTTTTAAATCTTAGAAGATCAAAATTCCCCTCTTCCCAAGGCATTAAAAGTCCGGGCATAGTGGCCATACGAGCCATGTTCCACACCAGAAGGGGAACTGGGCCTCCTGCATGCTGGGCAGGGGAGCCAGGCTTCTTTCCTGCAGCCTCATCCTGCCTCACGGAAAATCACCCGCAAGACAGGCTCTGAAGTCCCAGGTGCTGGCCGCCCCTGGCCGAGGTCAGCCACCAGGCAGGTTTCCTCTGTAGCTGTTGATCAAGTGAGAACCAGAAGAGAAAACTGAAGTTTAGAAAAGTGGAAGAATTTCTGTGACTGACTAAGAACCCTGGGCACAAGGTTTCACTTGCACTGACTTCACACAGGTAAGTGGAGGCTGTTTCATCCATCTGCTTGGGGCAGTGGAGACCAGAGGCGGGGCAGTTGCTGCTTTGGCTCTGCAGAAATGCTCCTGCCACACCTGGACAAGAGTCCTCTTGTTGCCGAAACTGACATTTTGAAATGCTGCTGACTCAACAGTACAGAGGCTGGAATGTCTTTTCCTCAAAAGTCGTTCTGTACAGGGCTTGAGAGACGGACAGCATCGTCCTGAGACCCTGGGCAGGCTGCGTCGCTCAGCCATGTCTCACCCCAGAGGCTTTAAGGGCAATCAGGAAGAACTCTCCCGGGTGCATCACAGCCCCACCACCACCACTTGCCAAATGTTTGGAGTTAGCCTCCTTGCCGGGTGTGGGACCTCCCAGGGGACCAGGAAATGTGGCTGGAATTCCCATAGACAGTGATTTCTTCAGTGCGTGCCTCTGGCCGGCGGCCTGCGGCTTCAGCGGGAGGTGAGAACCCATGCCCTTCGCCAGGACCAAATGCGCGACCCTGGCCCAGCCCAGCGCCTTCAGCACTCCCTGCGCGGACAGCCCCTCACGGCGTGGGGGTGGGGGCGCAGGTCGGCAGGAGGGCGGGCAGGAGGGCGGGCAAGGGGGCGGGGCGTGGAGAGCCAGGCCCGGGTTGGCCTGGTCCACACGCAGCGCACACACCTGTCACAGGAGGCTGGGGGACCCGTGGCCCCACGCCGGCGCCCGCCATGCTGCGCGCCAGCCGCAGGAGCCCGGGGAGCCTCTGCCCGGTGGCCTGGGGACGCTGGGCACAGGCAGCCCCCCGGCCAGGCCCAAGCTCAGCGGCTTTTTCCACTGCGTGGAGGATGCCTTCGAGAACAAGACGCTGCAGCTGGACGCGTTGGGCGCCGGCCGTCGGAGCCTTCGGCCTGGAAAGCCTTACAGCGGGCCACGTGGAGACCCAGAGGGAACCGGGGAGCCAGATGGCGATGGCCCCGGGGCTCCGGAAAGTCTGAGACGGTCGCCGGTCGTGATGCAGGGCCGCGGCCCCACGCAGGTAGTAGCCGCAGGGCAGAGGCCGCAGGGGCGTGGGCTGGGGGCTGGTCCTCTTCCCAAATCCTCAGGCTCCCTGAGGCGCTGTAAGGGATCAGGGCGAGGCCTCCCTCAGCCTGACTGGCGTCTGTCCCCCAGACTAAGCTGTCCTGCGCCGCCCCTCAGCCCCGTCCTGCGCTGTCGGCCTCTTCTCTTGGTTCTGGTTCTCTGGTCCGTCAGGGCTGCTGGGCCGCTGTCTCTTTCTCTCTCTATCCCTTTCTATCTCTGTGTCTCCACAACTGTCCCCTTGTCCCTAAGCTCCGCGCGGCGGCGGGAGAGCAGCCTTGCGGAGAAGTGTGTCCACCGCCGGGTCCCAGAGCCAGTACACCGCCCCGCGTCCGACCCAGGCCGGGGGCCTAGATGCAAAGGAGCGAGGCTTGGGCCAGAGGCCCCGTCCCGGAGGGAGTCCGGCTTCCGCAGCGCCTGGGCCTGGACTTGAGACTAAATTCAGTCCCGGCGGCCTCGGGTGCTTCGGGTCACCAGGGCGCTGGCGGTGGTCCCCAGCTGGGCAGGAGCGAGGGCGGGGCCGGGCAGGACTTCGCGGGGACCTCCCCACCCTCCTTCCCGGGGCGCAAACCCCGCGCACACAGCGGCCAGGACCGGTACCCGTTCTCCCCCCTCCCCACGCAGCACGTGTCCGCGCGTCCGTGAGGGGCCTGGGGCCCAGAGATCCGGCCAGTGGCCGCCGCAGCGGCTGGGGCGCGGGAGCCGGTGGGTACTGAGCGGCTGGGGCGGGGCTCGGATGCAAAGGAGCAGCGGCAGGCGGGGGCGGGGCGGGCCCGGGGGCGGGGCTCGAAACCGGAGCCGCGCGGCCTGGCGTGCTTGCCCTCGGACGCCCCGCGCCCCCACGTACACGCCCGGGCTCTGCGCGCCCCCGCCCGGGACCCCCAGGCCCGCTCCGCTTGAGCTAGGCGCGCGGCCCGAGCGAGGCGACCGCGCCGGCCGGAGGACCAGGATGTCCTTCCAGGGCAAGAAGAGCATCCCCCGGATCACGGTGAGCCCCGCACCGGGCCCCCCTTCACCCCTCGCCCCTGCCCACCTCCCGCGTGGACCGTCCCGGCTCTGCGCCTAGCGCTCTGCCCTCCGGGTCTAGCCCCCGTGCGTGCTCCTGTCCCGGCGCTGGCCCTTCCCGCAGGGTTCCTTCCCGCGCGGCCGGGGTTTCCGCAAGCGCCTCCCTGGGCCCCTTTCCAGAGCCAGACGCACAGGTCCCGGGCCATGCCGGCTTCCCGGGACCTCCTGTGCGCCCGGGGAGGGCGCGGGGCCGGGAAAGGCCTGCTCCCCGAAGCGCAGAGGTGCCCTCCCTCCCCGCGCTGGACGGGCGCGGAAGCCGGCGAAGTCGGTCTCGGGGTTCTGTCCGGGGGTGGGGGGGGGGTGGGCGGCGGACGTGGCCTTTTGTTGGCATCACCAGCAGCCAGGCCTGGAGGCGAGGATGCTGTTCCCCGCGCGGCGCTGCTGGCTAGCTCCGGACCGCGCCTCCGCCGCGCCGGGAGGGAGCTCTTTGTCCGAGACAAAGCGACTCACCCCCCGCTGCTCAGCCTGGAGCCCCTGGAGGCCCGGACCCCCCCACCGAGCCGGGGCTCGCAAACTCGAGGGGAGACCAGCGCTCACGGGTCGCCGCTGAGCGGGCACCCTGGCAGCCCCAGCTCTCGGAAGGAGAGACCCCCGCCTCAACAACCACATGCAGGGGTGCAGGAGATCAGAGGGTCCACCCTGCGCTGCCAGGAAACAAAGCCGCCCCTTCCAGGTGGCCAGGAGCCTGGAGGAGAGAGGGAGGGAGGGAGGCGCCCCTGCGCCAGCTGGGGGGGGGGGGCAGGGGTCTCTGCTGGGGCTGAGACCCACTCTGGAGTTGACCTCAGCTGAGGTTGGAGGGGTTCCCTGGTTCACTTCCTGAGATGCTCAAGGAGGAAGGAGCCCCTGTCCTTCCCGGGCAGGAGGGGGTCCTGTCTGCAGACAGGCTCAGAATCCAGCTGATGTGGGAAGCCTGCCAAGTGGCTGGCTCAGGGCTGGCTTCGGGTGGGACAGACGTAAGGCATCTTGTTTAGGGTAACTCCCACCCTCCTCCTGATGGGCATTGCACTGTGTCCCAGCTGCCTTCCCTCTTGGTTCCAGACCCAGGATGGTTTCCAAACTCTGAGTTCAGGTGCCTGAAAAGGGAGGAGTATTGAAGTGTAGTGACCACAAGTCTCTTCCTAACTGAGGGACAGTGGGGACACAGCCCACAAGTCTCTTCTGCCCAAAGCCTTCCCTTCCTGGGTTTCCTTGGGCTTATTTGGGGCTGCCTGTGGCCTGTGGCAGTGTGTCTGCTGTTGTGTGGATGGCGGGTGGTGGTTTTCCTAGTGACTAGAATCTGAGAACGTGGTCCTCACGGAAATCAAGAAGATGGGAGGATAACGCAGTACGGCTCCCATGGCGCAGGCTTTGTGGTGCTTTAGCTGTCCCGTGGGGTTCCTGCGGATGGCACCGCACAGCCTGGCTCCCGTGGCGTCGGGCCGATGGTGCGTGAAGAGCCACCGACCTCAGGCTGGAGCCCTGGCCTGGCCTCGGCGTGGACATTCGGAAGCCCCAGGCGGAGGGCCCCACCTCCCTGTGAGGTCCGCCTGACGCTCCTGCCCAGCCAGGTCAGAGGGAGCGCGGCGGCGCCAGCGGGGGGCGGAGGAAGGGCCGCGGAGCCGGCTTCTCACCGGCAGCGCTCTGCACTCCGGGCCTCTGCTCACTTCCCGTGTTGCTGCCCACACGTCTCTGCTGAGGTCCGACCATCACCCCTGACAACCGTACAGTGTTCCAAGCATGGCCCCGCTTTCTGCCCCTCTCCACTCCTTTCCCACCATTTAGCGGGTTCTTCAAAATGGGTTTACTGCTGCCGTACCCTGGATCCATGCCCACCCCGTGCCCCAGCTCCAGGCTGTGGGGGTGACCCACCAACCGCTGGCCTTGCTTGCTGGCACTTTGTTCCCCCACGTGGGATACGTCCGCGCAGCACCACGACCTATGGTCTTGACCTGGCTCTTCAACCCCACGGCCTCTCCATTAGCCGCTCCTGCCTGCCCATCTCCCAGCCTCTCTCAACCCTCTCTCGGCTTGGCCCCAGGATTCTGGCCCGAGGCCTCCCATCTCACCTGCGCAGGCTCACATGGCTGCAGGCTATGGCCCCGTTTCCTTCCTCAAACAGCACATTCTACTTTTACACAGAATCAGTGTGATTCACCAGACCATGCTCAAACCCCTGCTTCAAGCCCCCCCCCACAGGGGCCCACTGACACCCCAAACCCAGCATGTCCCACCTGCACCAGGCTCCCAGCCCCTCACCCTTCCATGCAGAACGTTCTGGCATCTCGTGTCCGGTATCAACGCAAGCTTGTTCTTGCCTGAGGGCCCTTGCAGGGGCTGTCCCCTGGCCTGGAACCCTGCCCCTGGCCATTTCACGTGCAGCCAGCCCCTCTAGTAGGCCCTTCTCTGTCCCTGAAGCAGCCCTACTGCCTCTCCCATCGCGCTGTGACACCAGCTCCTGTGTCCTTCCTTTGGCTGCGATGGGCTTGCGTCATTTCTCATCCTTGTCTTTCTCCCTGTGCTGGGAGCCAGTCCCCTGCCAGGGCGGGGACCCTGCCTGCTGGGCCACTGCTCTAACCCCATGTTTGGCATGACGATAGGCCCCACCATGCTGGTATGAGCCGGCCCCAGCTGCCATCCAGGAGCCCTGGGGGGAGCCGACGCTCCAGCCAGGGTGGGACCATGTGACTTTGTCCCCCTCTGATCTGAGCCTGAGTGCTCTGAATTAGGTGGTAGCCATTTAAATGTAATGCATTTCACTGCTATGCCTTCACCCCGCCTTGGCTCCCTCGGGTCGCTATGCCTTTGGCGAGGCCACACAGCTGCCCTGCGGATGTGGGACCTACTTGGGGCCCGTGGGAGCTGCCATTGAGCCATCCTGCCACTGCGCATCTCTGCTCGGTCCTTGGAGTTGGTGGACAGCGCTGGCTTCTGTGTCTGCTTCGGGGCACACACATCATGCCCGAGGGGTTTGGGCATAATCCCAGGGTGGGAAGTTATGGGACAACGTTGAAGTACTGGGTTTGGAGAAAACTGACCTGTCTTTCGTTTGTTTCCGACAGAGCGACCGCCTTTTGATCAAGGGTGGGAAGGTCGTCAATGATGACCAGTCCTTCTACGCGGATCTGTATGTGGAAGATGGTGTGATAAAGTGAGTTCGTGCCTCCAATATCTTCACGGATCACATGTGTACACACTGATCACAGATAATCCACAAGTTTACTTTTGGGTGAAAGCCACCTACATTTCTTTTTTTTTTTTTCCTTTTCCAAAACCCAGCTCTAGCCCAGGCCCTGAGTGATCAAAAATCTCACCAGTTAGTGGCAAGGTTTTGGGAAGCAGGACCTTCGTTCGTTCCTGTTATCACAGCTTTAGGATGATTTGAGGCTCATGGCGGGTGCTCAGGAAATACTTACTGACTGCACCTGTGAGCTTCTCTGCTGGTGTCGTGCGCGACTCCAGCCACCAGGCCGTACAGCGGCACGTGGAAGGCCTGTGGACGTCCCACGGGCAGTCAGGCAGGCCCAGGCTGGATCCTATGTGTGACCGTCTCGAGCCCCTGGTGGGGGTGTGGTGCTCTCTGATGGTCTCTAGGGATCAGGCCAGGGAAGTCCTGGCCGTGTGGCCCTTTTCCTCCAGGAGCCCAAGCAGAAGCTTCCCTGCTTCACTGTTCCTGTTCTGGTCTAGGCTCTTTATAACCAGTGAAATCTGGGTTGCTTTCAGACAAATTGGAGAAAACCTCATTGTCCCCGGAGGCATCAAAACCATTGATGCACACGGCCTGCTGGTCCTGCCCGGGGGCATTGACGTCCATACGAGGCTGCAGGTGCCCGTCCTGGGCATGACCCCAGCAGACGACTTCTGCCAGGGGACCAAGGCCGCCCTAGCAGGAGGGACCACCATGATCTGTGAGTGTCTCCTAGTGTGGGGGGACCCGTCCCACGCCTTGCTTCACTGGCCAAGCTCATGTGTTGTGGGAAGAGCCTTACAATAGGCATTTCTTGGGGTCTGTTTCCCTTTATTTACTGTTTAGTCTAGGAAAGCCTTGCATATTCTTTCGTTATCCCCATTTACATCGTGAGTCATCTTGCCTCGGCCAGCTCTGGGATGCCCCTGGGGTTTCCACAGGAGCAAGTGGATGTGCGCCCAGGAATTTATTATTTCCTGGGAAGCTGGCAGCTGGCCAGGGACTAGGTCTTCAAAACTGAAACGCCTTGTGGACATGGAGGGGTCGTGTCGTCTGAAACCGACACAAGCCCAGGCCTCCTAAGCTTGTTTTCAGTGAAATCTCTGCCTGTGTCAGGAAGGAGGTTGTGTTTCTAGGGACAGAATGGCAGAGATCCTTGCTCTCCGTTTCGTGCTGGCTCTGTGCGGGGCAGCAGCTCAGACCCCGTGGGAGGGACAAGCCCCACCTAACAGCTTGCAAGGTGCATTGGCCTGTGGTGAACTCAACTGGGAGGAGCTCAGAGCCGGGATGAGACCCAGCCCCTCCTCTGGTGGCCTTGAACGCCGACAGCTCCCCGGCCTGAGTGCAGTGTCTCTGCCGGGCTTAACCCTGGCCCAGCCCGGCTGCCCTGCACCCCGGCTGTCTGGCTGCAGGGAACCCCGCTAACTTAGAAGTCACCCTCGGCCAACCTGAGCGGAAGGAGGAGGACCCTCCTGAGAAGGGGTGAGGGTGGGCTCCTGCCCGTGAGCAGCTCTGCTGTGCCTGGCGCAGCCGTCATTGCTGTCGCTGCTGTCCCCAGAAAGGCTGCTCTGAGGACTCCGGGCTACTGCACAAGCGGTTTGGCCCTTGCCAGAACCGTGGGTTGGTTTGGTTTACTCAACCACGAGGCAAAAAACAGAACAAAACAAAACAAAAACCAGCCAACAATGATCCGCATTTTAGTTTGACTGGGGAGACTGGCCATTTTTGGCCACGGCCCATGCTTGTCGCCGGTGGCCAAGGCCGGCCAGGACAGCTTCGTGTTTGTCACCGGTTCATGCCCGTGCCGGGACATCAGACAAGCCATGAGGTGTCACCGTGGGGATGGACAGATGCCACAGGCGCGAGGCTGGCCTCTGCCGAGCCGTGTCTTCCTCAGCCTGCCAGCCCCGGGCTGGAGCCGCAGAGGGACTGTAAGGTGGGGGGCCCGTGAGGGGCACACAGCAGGAAGGCACAGCGTTGGCCGGTGGCCCTTGGATGGGGTTGGCCGGTGGCCCTTGGATGGGCCTTCTTGCTGGCCACCCCTCCTCTGAGCCCTTTCCCTGAACTCAGGAGAGGCTGTGCACGGTGCTTGGACCTTGGACCTGAGCCTGGGTAGAGAAGTGGCAGCACAGTGGCCCTGCACTCTTGGTCTCCCCAGGGGTGGGGTGGCGCTGTTGGAGGTGTGCAAACAAGGGAGGGAGACCAGCCTCCTGCCACTGCTTGGGGCAGGCGGGCCAGGTCCGGCACCATGGACAGCAACCACACCTGCCCCTCCCCACCTCGCCCTCCTCCGGCCCCCCGGCTGGGCCCCACAGGCAGACACCTGTGTGGGAGGTTAAGCCCCCTAACTGCCACCGGTGCTCCTTGGGGTGTCCATCAGGGAGTAGGGGGGCTTGAACCTGGCCTCCCTCTGCTCAGAGAACAGCCAGGCGATGCCTCTTCAGACCAGTGGGCAGGCTCATAGTGGCTCCAGCCCACGGAAGGGGGCCATGGCCCAGATGCACCTCCTGGTCTCTTGGGAACATGAAACCAGTCTCCCCCGGAGGCCAGGGTGGTTCCCAGGCCAGAGTGGGGGCTCGGCCGACCACACTGCCCCCCTCAGTGGACCACGTGTTCCCCGACGCGGGTGTGAGCCTGCTGACGGCCCATGAGCAGTGGCGGGAGCGAGCGGACGGCAGGGCCTGCTGTGACTACTCTCTGCACGTGGACGTCCCCCGCTGGCACGAGGGCATCCGGGAGGAGCTGGAGGCCCTGGTCAAGGACAAAGGTAAGGGCATCGCCCGAGGTGAGCATGGGAGTTTGGGCCTCCCTGCTCCTGGCTGGGAAGGGGCACTTCTCCTGGGCCGCTGGCCAGGCTGGGCTCTGCTTCTGCCTGGCCCCGGGCTTGGGGGAGTTGGGAATTGGGGAGAAGTTGGACAAATTGAAGGTCTGTTCTACTTCCAGAGGACCCAGACGAGGAGGTCCCTGCCTCTGCGTCTGTCATTGTCCTGTCTGGCCCCCTTGTCTGCTGCCCTGGTGAAGCACAAGGGCTACACAGTTCCGTGGCTCCTGGGGGGCTCCCTAGAGCTTTCAAACCCCGTTCTCGCCGCCTGTGCTCGAACAAGCCAGTCGGTAAACGAGGCTCAATCTCTTCTAACGAAAATTTCTTCAGCTGAAACCGCACGAGAGTTCCGTGGCGGAGCTGACGCGTTAGTTAGGACGAGGCTCCCGTGGGAGGAGACCAGGGAGCAGTGGAGGCCCTGGGGCATCTGACTGCCAGCGGCTGAGCGTCCAGTCTCCTCTTGCCTCTCCTGCAGGTGTGAACTCCTTCCTGGTCTTCATGGCGTACAAGGACAGGTGCCAGTGCACGGACGGCCAGGTGAGGCAGGTGTTGGGGGAGGGCAGAGCGGGTGTTTCAGGCGGCCGGCAGGATGGCATGGCCCTACCCACACACCTTGTCCGCTCTCTTCCCAGATGTACGAGATCTTCAGCATCATCCGGGACCTGGGCGCGCTAGCTCTAGTGCACGCAGAGAACGGGGACATCGTGCAGGAGGTGTGGAGCGGGCTGCCTGCGGGGCGGTGAGGGGCAGGGGTGTCTCCGAGACATGCACACTGAGCACGTCATCCCATAAGCAAGCAAAGAGTTGGGGGAGCCTGGGGGGCTTTTGGCCGTAGCACAGATTTTTCTATTATCACACTTATCAGAAGTTCCCCAGAACTTTTGGGGGGACTGAGATGGGGTTTCCTGGTGCTTTCTGCCCCTGTGGATTGAGGCCCCCCCAGGAGCTGGGCCTTTTCCTTCTGAGCACTGGGTACAGGGTCTGGTCCTATGCTTGCCCCTCAAGCCCCGGGCTGTGGGATGGGTGCCCCCAGGTGCAGGCACTGTGGGGTCCCTGGGATGTTTGGGGGCTCTTCACAGGGCCATACACAGCAGCACAGCCCCTGGCATTCCAGACCCGCAGAGAAATTTCCTGGCAGGTCGGGCTCAGCCCATCCCAAGCTCAAAGGTGGTGAGCCCTGGGAAGGGGCACATGGGGTTCCCAGATAACTGGTCCACCCGCCCCACCATGAGGGCATCGCGTGCTATACGTGCCCCTCTGGTCCAAGGCCAGGCCCAGCAGCGTGGTTAGGAGAACGTTGTGGGTCAGCTCAGTGCACAGGTGGGTGGGCAGAGCCTGCCTGGGAGACACCCCCCAATGTTAGCGAGTCTCATTATTGGATCCATGAGCTTCTGCTTCTCCCGCATTCTCCATGGTGGAGCCTGGCATCCCCATCTCCATTTACACGAGAGGCTGCTCAGGCACAGATCTTCAAGGGCAAGCTTGGGGGAGATGCGGTCTGTCCACCCCAGTGGCAGGGCCCCCAGCATGTCCGTGGGCCTGCCCCCACCAGCGAAACCAGTACGGCAGGCAGAGTGCGCTCTCCAAGCCCCGTACCTCATCTGTAACTTAGGGAGCTGGGGTCACTCCTCTCCAGACCCACCCGCCTCCTCCAGTCTGAGTTCTCCGCAGCTTGTGATTCTGGGGGGCCTGGCAGCCCAGGGCTCAGTTTAGGGGAGCAGGGCTCATGTAAGATGTTGGGGGTCAGGGTTCACGTGAGATGTGGGGGGGGTCAGGGTTCACCGGAGATGTGGGGGCAGGCGCTGGTGACATGTGGGGGCCGGGGCTCCTCTCGGGGGCGGGGTCTCCTGGGTATCACCCAGAGGGGCTCTGCAGGGCTCCGTCTACCCCTGGGCTGGAGTGTGGTGCCTGTCCTTTATTTAGGAGCAGAAGCGGTTGCTGGAGCTCGGCATCACCGGCCCTGAGGGCCACGTGCTCAGCCGCCCCGAGGAGGTAGGAGTTTGCTAAGGGCTACCCCCGCCCTGACTGCACTGCAGATCACCTCTGCCCGGTGGCGGACCCTGACCCCACGGCAGGGCCAGGTGGTGACGCACGTGTTCCCCCCTGGGGGGTATGAATCAGTGGGCCCTCCCGCACTGGGCTCACGCCCCCCATGACCACTGGTGGCCCTAAGGTCTTTCCCAAAGGCCAAGAAGGCGGTGGGCACAGGCTCTGGTACAGCACAGGTCAACCCAGATCCTGGGCACTGAGCCACAGGCGGGGTCCTCAGCCACACACGCTGCCCCCTCTGGGCCCAGGGTCCCTGGGTGATGGTCAGAAGGAGGCCTCAGGGCCCTGGCCCGGCCTGAGCGCCCCGTCTTCCCCAGGTGGAGGCTGAGGCCGTGTACCGTGCCATCACCATCGCCAAGCAGGCCAACTGCCCCCTGTATGTCACCAAAGTGATGAGCAAGGGTGCGGCCCACGTGATCGCCCAAGCCAAGCTCAGGGGTGAGTGCAGGCCCAGGTCCCCACACACTCGTGCGGGGGGCTCTCTGGGGGTCAGGGGTCACATTCTCGGGAGCACGTGGCTGCCCACCCAGAGGCTCAGAGCGGACGGGTCCGAGAAGCCGGGGCCGCCCTGCCTGGCCTCTTGTTGGGGGTCTCGGGTCTGTGGCCCGTGGAGACGCAAGCGCCCAGTCCCGCCTCAGGTGGGGCCCCGTCTCCTGCCTTCTGGGGTAGCAGCTGCTCCCCTGTTGGCGCCGTTTGCCCAGAAGTGACAGCTGGACACAGGTATGTGTGTGGGCGTGCAGGCGTGTGGCCTGTGCGTGGGTGACGCGGAGCTCCTGGTTCTACGTGTGATGGAACGTGGCTCCCTTGGCCCCGGGGGAGCCCCACATCACTGTTCGCCGGGGTGCACAGCCTGCGGGTTGGGGTCTGCCCCCAGAGCACCCCGTGGCTGGAGGAGGCCGGGGTACAGAGAAGAACTGTGCTCCACGGGGAGAGGCCTCAGGCGGGGGCAGGCACAGCTGGTCATGTCTCACCGTGACTGTGGCCTGGCTGCTTCCCCAACAGGCCTGACCCCCCAGCAGGTGGTGTGGGGTAGCGGGTCCAGCAAGGCCCCCACCCCCGGTGTGGGAAGCTGTCCAGCATCGGGAAGTTGAGGGGCAGTCAGGGGAAATCAGCAGCCCAGGGCCAGGCTCCCCACCCTGCCTGGGTCCTGGGGGGTATGCAGGCCCCTTGGGGTGCCTCTCATGGGTCTCATGGCAGGGGTGGTCGTGTTTGGGGAGCCCGTCACCGCCAGCCTGGGCACTAGTGGCTCGCACTACTGGAGCAAGAACTGGGCAAAGGCCGCGGCCTTCGTCACGTCACCCCCCATCAACCCAGACCCCAGCACCGCGGACCACCTCACCTCCCTGCTGGCCAGGTAGGGACCTGCTCCAGGGTGGCCCAGCCCTGCCCACAAGCTCCAGAACCCCCATGACCTCGGCCCACGGGCAGCTCCAGCTTCTGCACAAACACTGGGCCGGACATCCCAGGGCAAGGCCCCACACTGGTCTGCCTCAGCCCTCCTGTGCCCTACATGGGGACAGCAGTGCTGCCCAGCTCTCCCGGATACCCTCCAGCCCCCGTGGCTGTGCTGGCTAGGGAGGGGGACAGAGCTGATGGTAGCCTTTGCTGGCTCACAAAAATTGGGCCACCGTGGGCTCCCTTGACCCCAACTTCTCTCAGTGGGGACCTCCAGGTGACCGGCAGTGCCCACTGCACGTTCACCACTGCCCAGAAGGCTGTTGGCAAAGACAACTTCACACTCATCCCCGAGGGCACCAACGGCATCGAGGAGCGCATGTCTGTGGTCTGGGAGAAATGTGTGGTGAGTGGACTACTAAGCGCTCCACGCGGAAGGGGGGCAGGGCTTGTGGGCTCGCCGGGCGTTTGGTTCTGGCCCCCCTGGAGGAGACCTCCAGCTCTGTGGGCCAGCCAGGTCTCCCCTGGATTCCTGCCACCTGCAGAGAGCATCCGGGAGAGGGGTTCCTTGTGTCCTATGGGATGGCACTCTGCTGTGAGTCGTCTCCCCCAGACACCTCAGATTTCCTCCGACTGCCTGCACCCCCAGACTCCAGCCCCGACCCCTCCCTGGGCAGAGGCCCTGCTTCCCCAGGCCACCTGGTCACGCGGGGGGCACTGTCCCATCCTTCAGGGGACACAGACATTGTCAAAGCTTCATTGATTGACTCACAGCAAGCACGGCCAGAGAGCGGCCCCGGGGTCCACACTCTATAGACACCACGTGCTGCCTGAGGGATGCGGGGGGCCCTGTCCACACAGGAGCCTGGAGCCTGGACTCCCCTCCCGCCCCCGAACTTGGCTGTCTGGCTCCCCAGGCCTCAGGGACGATGGACGAGAACGAGTTTGTGGCTGTGACCAGTACAAACGCAGCCAAAATCTTCAACGTGTACCCAAGGAAGGGGCGAGTGGCCGTGGGCTCTGATGCTGACCTGGTTATCTGGAGCCCCAAGGCCACAAAAGTCATTTCTGCCAAGAGCCACAACCTGGTAAGAGAAGCCTGGTTCTTAGGTCAGGGTCAGGGTCTGGGTCAGGGTCCAGGCTCAGGTCCAGGTCAGGGCCCGGCCCCGCAGCCCTGGGTCGGGGGGGCACCTCGCACCTGACTCAGCCCTGTTAGTGGCTCATCGGCGAGCCCTCTGTCGGGCGAACGGGGTCAGGGGCCGGAGCAGCCGGCTGTGGTCAGGTCCTTCTGAACTCCGGCCCCGCCGAGGTGGCCCGGCCTTGTCAGAGCTCCTAGAGCAGGAGCACCAGCCTCCGAGGATGCTGCCCGCCCGCAGCGCACTGAGGGGCGGGGGGGCCACAGCTCGCACATCGGAGCCCGACCACCCCCCGTCTCCCCAGAACGTGGAGTACAACATTTTTGAAGGCCTCGAGTGCCGAGGAGCCCCCACGGTGGTCATCAGTCAGGGCAGGGTGGTGCTGGAGGACGGGAACCTGCTCGTCACCCCCGGGGCTGGCCGCTTCATCCCCCGCAAGACGTTCCCCGACTTCGTCTACAAGCGGATCAAGGCGCGCAACCGGGTAAGGCCCGCGCTGGGCGGGGTCGGGGTGAGGACTGGGCAGGGGTCAGCTTGGGGGAACAGGACAGGGTCGGGGCGGACCCGGGAGGGAGGCGTGGCGTTCTGCGAGGCTTTTCCTCGGGGGCGGGGGCAGCAGTGCCCCGGGCCTGGCGGGCATCGGGGCGCGCGGTGGGTGGGGGCTGGGCAGCAGCTGCACTGCAGCATCTGGAGGGGCCGCCGCCCCAGGACAGCGGCCGAGACGCAGGAGAGGCAGCCTGGCCCGTGCTTAGACGCTGTGAGCGCTTTTCCCACACCCCCCGCTGAGCTGCCCACCGCCGCTGTCAGGTGCCCCCGGCGTCTGTCTAGGCCCCACGGCGCGCACTGGTGGCTCACACGCACGCACGCGTGCACGCGGTACACACATTTCTGCTTTACCCCGTTTTCTAGAAGGATGTTGTCTGAACCTGCAGCGAGGAGGGCCAGCCTCCAGGGTGCGCTGGGGGCCGGGACAAGGGTCTCCTTAGGGGAGGAAGGACAGTGGAATTCGCTCTCACTTGCAATGAGGCACCTGGCTGAGGGCTGCGCAGCCGCCCCCCCCCCCCCAACAGGAAGGACCTTGGGACCGCCCCGCAGCTGGTGGAGGTGCAGAGTCCAGGCCAGAAGCTGGCACCCCCATTCCCCTCCCGCTCAGTGGTGTGGGCGTCCCGGGACACACACGGGTGCCTGCCGCAGACCCAGCCCCAGGCAGCGCCGGCACTCGGAGAGCTGAGGGGCTCCCAGGCCCTCACCCGGGGTGACGGGGGGAGGGTGGACTCAAAGCCTCATGCTGGTCCACTTGACCTTAGCCACCACCCCGTGGTGACCCCTCAAGGCCGGCCACCATCACAAGTCTGAACACGAGTCCCGAGACCAGGCGCGCAGGGGCACAAGCACACAGGGCGGTTTTTCTTGGCTCCACGGGTCGCTTCATCCGTTGCTGCAGCTGCTGGGAGTTGTCTCTGGCCTTGGGCCGTTTTCAGGGAGACCCAGGGCCTCCTCCGGGGTGCTCGGCTGGGGCCTCAGAAGTGTGGGAGCTGAGGAGGCAGGGCTGTCGGGGCTGGTGTCCTGTTCTCAGAAGTGGCTGCGCACTCAGGGCCACCCTGTCGGAGGAGGGTCCTGCAGCCCAGGGCCCAGCTGCTCAGCCCCAGGGCCAGGAGGGGCTGCGTGCACATGTGTGAGCAGGGAGCCATGCGGGTGCAAGCGTGGAGGTGGACGCGAGGGGAGCACCTCCATGGGCAAGGTCCGGGGGTCTGGAGCCCAGCTGAGGGGCGTCCGTGGGGCGGAGCGGGCTCAGCCCCCCTCACCCCCACCCCCCTGGCCCCGCAGCTGGCGGAGATCCACGGTGTGCCCCGAGGCCTCTATGACGGGCCCGTTCATGAGGTGATGGTGCCCGCCAAGCCAGGGGGCAGTGCCCAGGCCCGAGCGTCCTGCCCAGGGAAGATCTCGGTCCCACCCGTGCGCAACCTGCACCGGTCGGGGTTCAGCCTGTCTGGTGAGTGGAGCTGGGGGTGCTGTGCCAGTGCATCCTTGGGGCGGGAGGAGCCCTGGGGTTACCGGTTACCAGGGCCCAGCCCGTCTGCAGGCAAGTTCAGCCGCAGACCAGGCAGTGTGGGGCCTGGGGCAGAACATGCTTCCACCTGCCCTCCGGGGGCCCAAGGTGTGGACCTGTGGGGGAAACCCCGTCCTGTGTCAGCGTCCGCCCCAGCATGGCCCCAGTGACCCCCTCCTCGCGTTACCGTGCCGAGGAGGCCACTGTCCCTCTGAGCCCAGGGATGAGCGTGGGATCCAATGTGGGGACCTGAGTGCCACGTGGGGTCCGGCCCCTCCACCCTCAGGGTGATATGGGAGGCACATAGGAAGGGTGTCTGTGAGCCCGGGGGACACGTGGGGACACTTTGGAAGGCTCAGGTGGCCTGATGCACATCGGCTGCTGCTTGGGCCTCTGGCCGGGGCCTCTGGTCGGGCACACTGTGTGATGGGTTCCTGCAAGGCCCTGAGCCCTAGGTTCTCCCCACAAACCGGAGTTTGACCCTCCGCCTTCTCACCCCCGATGCCAGCCTGACTGCCCTCGGGTGACAGAGTCCCTGCTTGCCTCCTGGACACACAGGGCCTGGGCAGGTCCCCCTGGAAACCCCGGGGACAGCTTAAGAGCTGGGGGCAGCCTTCTCCAGCCATGGGACTGAGACCCACAGCAGGATGAGCAGGCCTGGCCCCCAGCCGCACTTCCCGGGCGCCCCGGCCTCAGCGTGGGGTCACCGGCCGGTCCCCTCGTCCGCGCGCCGGGCTGCCCGCGGTGTGGGTGCTTGGGGGCACAGTGGCCACGGCCGAGGTCCCAGGTGCAGCCAGTGCGGCCGGGCTGTCCTCACACCGCCTCTTCTCCAGGTTCTCAGGCTGATGACCACATTGCCCGCCGCAC
This sequence comes from Mellivora capensis, assembly GCA_004024625.1. Taxonomy (NCBI): domain Eukaryota; kingdom Metazoa; phylum Chordata; class Mammalia; order Carnivora; family Mustelidae; genus Mellivora; species Mellivora capensis. Next base: position 81,460 of record PISX010004474.1, on the reverse strand, counting down.
GGCCCAGAAGATCATGGCGCCTCCCGGCGGCCGTTCCAACATCACCTCGCTGTCCTAGGCGTCCCGGTGCGGCCCAGCGAGTCACTGGTGTCCCGCCGGGCAGCGGCTGGTGGGGGCCGCTCACCTCACGTAGCTGTCCCTTTGCTGAGTTTACCTGAAAGTTTACCTGAAAGTTTACCTGCTTGCCCTCACCTCCCCTGCTCCAGAAACTCCCCTTCTGGGGTCCCAGGTCCTGTAGGAGGAGCCCACGTGAGAAGGAGTCTCACTGCCAGGTTGAGAAGGCTGGAGGTGGTGGCCCAGGGGGGACAGCCAGGTGCTCCATGAGGCAGGGCTGCCGCCTGGCCAGGCCCACAAAACCCCCGGGGCCACACAGATGCCCGGACAGAAGGCCAGGCCCAGGTCCAGGCCGTTGGCTCCCCTCCCCACTGGGGATCACTGCCCTGCGAAGCCCCGGGCCTCCCGCCAGCTCCTCTCCCTGTCCGCCCTGGCGTGGGGGGAGCACCTGGCGAGCCGGCCCCCCGCCCCAGAGCTGCTGAGACTTCAGGGATGCGCTGGGCACTTAGTGAAGGGCGGCCTCGTTTGTACACATTGCCAGGGACCAAACTCGCCCGCGTAGTTGCCTGTTTCCAGGGGACTCTTAGGGTCCTTTAGCTGAGATGCTGTCCCTTCACCACTGAGTGTACGTCACAGTAGTTGACTAGAGCAGCCGTTTTGTGCATCGAGGACAACTGTAGCCAGGAAGCTGCATGCCACGCGCAGCCCAGATGGCGGCCTGTGCCCCACATCCCCAGGAATCGGGGCGATTAAAGGCATCTGGGCTGGAAGCTGCTGGTGTGTGGGTCCCTGACTTCATCTTCCCACTGGTGGTTTCCCCACAGGCCCTTCAGGAACATTCGTGCTGGCCGTGCTGCCCACCCCCAGGGACAGCTGTGTTCCATCCCTGGGCAGGGAAGGGGCAGGAGCCCTTCTTCCTTGAGAAGGGGGCCTGGGAGCCATGCCCAAATCCAGGCCTGCTGGATCCAAGCGCAGCCAGGCAGAGGGATGCTGGCATGACCCACGGCCAGGGGCTCTGAGGGAGATGGCTGGGCTGGAGACCTGAACCCACATTCCGACCACATGGGCCAGGAGGCTGTGGCCCTGGCCTGAGGTCTATGCCCACCAACCCACCCCCACCCCCACCCCAGGTTCTGACTCAGGAGGAGGAACGGCTGGACTGAGCTGGGCTCTCCTGCTTCAAAGAAATGGTCCCAGTTCTACCTCCAGGTGTGGGATGTTCCCAGAAGGGTGTCTTCACCCTAGGAACGGGGTGTGCATGATCGCCAGGAAAGTGAGCTTGATGGTCAGGGATGGTCCCCCACCCCTCACACTGCTGGGCGCTCCAGCATCCGTGCCAGCGTCCGTGCCCGGTGCTGACCAGTTGTGTCCTCTGGGGGGACACAAACAGCCCCACCCTTGAATCTGGGCTTCTGGTGAAGCCGCCATGGTCCAAGCTGGCCTCTGGAGAAGGTCCAACCCTGTGGTCTCCATGTTCCTGCTGGCCCAGATCTGTTGGGTCAGTGCAGCCTCCCAGCCAGGTTCCTGGGGCTCTGCTGGGGCCCGTGTTCAGGTACCGGTGAGAGAGATGATCACGGAGCCAGGCCACACCCACCTCCCTGCCGCCAACGCAGGAAACTACTTTAAACTCAAGACCCTGAGATCAAGACCTGAGCTTAACCAATAGGGCCACCTGTGTGCTCAAGATTCCCATATTTTTACAAAACCTTAAACCTCTTCTCTTGCTCGAGTCTCCGACATCACCAGGTCTCCACCTAGAACCTCCTGGAGCTTGGTACCCCCCACAGGGCATGCTGCAGCTGGCCACCTCTGGACCCTGGCTTCCTGCTGCTGACCGGAGCCTGTGTCCCCGTGTGAGCACGTGAGGTCGAGTGTCTCACTGCCTGGCCCTTGGCGAGTAGGGCTGGGAGCCTGCCTCCTCCGCCTGGCCCTGCCAGCCCCTCACACAGCCTACAGTGCTGGTGCTGGTTCTGGGGCAGGCCCTGGCCTCCCAGGGTGCCCTCATTGCAGCTGCAGGACTGGGGGAGCTGCCCGGCCTGTGGACAGATCTTGGCCAGACCCACAGCCATGGGCACGCGACACAAACCACACGGGCACCGAATGGCTCTTATGTCGTGATGCTCAGAGGTGAGAAATCTACAGAAACACAGCAGGAGTACCTATAAAAACACTCTTCACCTCCCCCCGGACGCACGAGCCTTGAGTGGGCCCTGGTGGCTCGCGCATGGTGTCCAGCGCCCACCGCAGGGCTGGTGCCCACCATGGAGAGTGGGTCGGGGGAGCAGGTCGGGGGCCACCAGGAGAGGCCACAGGCCACAACTGCAGGGAACAGAGCCTCTGGGGAGGGGGGCACTCAGCCACCTCTCGCCCAGCCCTCAGCCACACTGACAGCCTCCACGTGCCCTGTGCCCCCGAGAGCCAGCAAGCGGGCTCCGGGGAAATCCGGACCAGGGAGGAGCAGGGCCACCAGCCGGCTCTGTGCTGGAAGGAGTGGGGCTGCCTGGTTGGGAACGTCCATGCGGAGCCACTGCCCGCCGCCTGTCCTGTCGTCCCGGCAGACTGAGTATCCAAAGCAGCTGGCATTAACTCTCGCTGAGGTGGGAGGGACAGAGGGAGCCACACATGGGCAGCACAGGGCGCACGCCGTCCCGGTTGTCCACAGCATCCCCAGCCTCGGGGGCAGGCAGGGGCTCGCTCGTGGGGTCCTGGCTCCTCTTCAGCCTGGTGGGGAAACACAACGAGGGGCTCCCTGCAGCCTCCCCAGCAGCCCCAGGGCACTGTGGCCGGCCCCCACTGGTCCGAGGACTGGCAGAATGGGTCCCTTGGGAACACGGCTGGACCTGGTGCCCCTGCGGGTGCTCGGACACCTGAAGATGACGCCCAGCCCCGCAGCCCCTGTGTGACCACGGTGGCCGCAGGCTCGTGCAGCGGGCTGGAGAGCAGAGCTGGGGACACCTGGTGCATGTGCCTTTCGGTGGGTCAGCTGTTTTGGAACAAAGCTTGGCAGAGAGCTTGACTGAGTCTGCTCTAACTCGGGCCTCTGACCTCCGCGATAGAAGCCAGTGCCTTAAACCAGTGCCCACACGCCGTCCTGCTCCCTGAGGCAGGACAGAGCTCAGCTGCCTCCTCCAGGAAGCCCTCCATGCCCTCCTTGCCCCTCCTCTCCTGAGCCCACAGGGCTTCCTCCCTCCCCTGCAGCATGTGTGTTGGCGGTTTGTGGCTTGTCGAATCTCCGACCCACAGCCCCCGCACTCAGTAAGGGTCATGGAATGCGTAGCAGGTGGCAGTCCAGGCGGCTCCGCAGGGCCGCGAGCCGTCAGCCTGTCTGGGCAGTGCACCCAGTGTCTCCCCAGGAGATTCTGGCTGTTAGGCCCCGGTTTAGAACTGAAAGTTCCTAAGTAGCCCTCCCGCACAAGCCTGAACCGGGGACTCCCGACGCTCTGCCCCCAGGGCTGCTGCCCACATGCCGTAGGATAGTGGCTGTCCACTTCCCAGGCCCCCTGGTGCCTCATGGCTGCTGGGGCTCAGGACTTGTGTGGCCCAGAGAGCCTCAAACCCCTCTCGGCCTGCTGCTGCCCACCCCCCAACACACACTCACTTTTCTCTGTTAAAAATCACAAAGTCTTGCTGGATCGCATCAAGGCAGTCCTGAAGATAGTCATTCTCCTATTAGTCAGAAAAACATACCGATGAGTGTAGTGGACACTCTGAGGCTCTCACATCCCCGTGGGTGGGCTCTGGATCATGCCTCTCACCCCACCTCTCCTCCTGTGGCCTGCCCCTGTGGCTTTTTTCGGAGATCTTCTGGGCTGCTGGAGAAACTCTGTCCCAGCAGCCACAGCATCTGGGGTTTGCATCTCCTGAGTGACCCTTAGCCAGGGGCCAAAGGATGCCCAGGATGGAAGCTCCTGCCTCGGAGCGGATGCGGACATGGAGGCAGGGTCTGCAGGACAAAACTTGGCCAGAAACCACATCTGGCTTAGCTCCCTCCTCTCCCGGCACCAAAGCCAAGGCCGTGGGAAGGAAGGAGCTGGACCCCGGAACCTGGGAGGGCCTCTGGAGTGGATACAGGCGGGCACATTAGTCCCGCGAGCCTGCAAGAGGGACCCCCACTCAGGCTCCTGCAGGTGGCACAGAGCAGCTCCCTCCAGACCTGCCTCCATCTGCCCTCCTGGCCTCAGAATGGAGCAGTCGCCAGCAGCACGGCCGGTGCAGAAACTGCTAAGGTCGGAAAGGCGCTCCCTGCCGTGGGAGGACAGGCTGGGGCAGTGCCTGAGGGCAGTGGGAGGGCGGGCCGTGGGCTATGCGGCCACATGGGGCAACCTTCCATGCCCGGCAAGCTCACTCTCTGGCAAGACCCCTGGAGTGGGGCCTAGTACACTGCAGGGTGGCTCCTGGAATCATGGGAGACATGACAGCCCAGTGAGGATTCCAGAAGAGCCAGGGCCAGTGCCCAGGGGGACAGTCTCAAGAGGAGCGGACAGCTAGAGTCCATCTGGGGTCGACAGACTCAAGAATTAAGAACCAAGGACCTTCGGATGACCATGCTCTCCTGGAGGCCCAAAAGGACATTCCTTCTGGCAAGGAGCTAAGGAATGAGCCGGCAAGGGCCGGGGCATCACGGAGTAGCTCTGCGCTGCCTGTTTTCTAGAACGGCGCTCCCTGCGTCCACAGTGACGACGGCATGCCAGAACGACAGAAGCCTGGACGTAATTGGCCGCACCTGACCAGGTGGGAGGGACCACAGCCACAGGTAGTGAGGCTGTGGCGACAAGCGGGTCACCTTGAGGCCCGGGTCTAGTGCTCCTACCGCTCAGGGGCGGACAGTGAGCACTCAGACGCACGCACGTGCACACACGCAGGGAGACCCGGGTACAAGAGCAGCACACGCACACACGCGCACACTCACACACACGTGCACACGCGCGCAGGGAGACCCGGGTACAAGAGCAGCTGTCACCACCACCATTTCCCAAGCACAGCTGTGACCGCTCTCCTGAGCACACCCGGGGAGGGGACCGCCTTCGCGGGTCTGTTGGAGGCGAGATCTGAGCAGACACCTGGCCGCGCCCACCTCACGGGCAGCGACCCCAGCCCCACCCAGTGGCTGTCCCGTCCACCGCCAGCCACCAAGTGCGTGAACAAGACGCCCTCCTACGGCATCTGGTAGAGCCCTCGTGGCCGTCCCCGGATTACGGTGGAGGAGCCGGAGAAGGTCCTGCCCCCGTCCCGACAAAGCAGCCTGGGTTCTAAATAAATCACAACCCGCGTGGGCAATGACGAGTGTCCCCATCCACGACGTTAAGTCTGTACCTCTGCCTTCGAACATTCAGGGCACAGGGACACTGCTTCCCATTCTCCTCCTGCTCCCTTGGCAAGCCTGGCCCCTGGGTCATGGCAGACGGTGGGGGCCACAGCACAGGTGACCCCGCAGCAGCTCTGGGCGCAGCGGCTGAGCCGGCGGCACAGGTCACGCATAGCTCTGGGTGTGGCACGCAGCCTCTGGGTTGACAGAGGTGTCCTCTCCATGCCCCCCACAGGAAGGACGAGGACCGCTCTGCAGTCACCCAAGGTGGCCGGTGGCACTTCCGCGGTCTTGGCCCAAGGCTGGGCTTAGAGCCAGAAAGAGCCTCGCTCGTCTGACATTCGCGGTCCTGCCCACGCTGACCACGACGGCAACTAGACGAGACGAACAGAAAGAGGCACGTCCTCCAGACGTCGTTGTCCACACCTGCCTGCGGTGGGGGGTCCGGTGAACTGTGCCCGGTCCCACGTGGGCTCTGGGCACCCCAAGCCCAGAAGCTCCTCCCACCAGCAGGTCAGTGCCCGCTGAAGATGAGGCCAGCCCTTGGCTTGTACAGCTCTGTCCTTGCCCGTCACTGTCCTGCCACCATGGCCTCCCACAGGAGTCACCACCCCGGCTGAGTGACCGGCCTCCACCATCAGGAGGAGACAGGGATTCTGGACCAAGAATGCATCTGAGCCTTGCCTGGCTTCGTGCTGATAATGAAGGGACAAGAGCCCACGCTCCCGCCTGAGAAACGATGCGGCCAGGGGCTCCGAGCTCTCTGGGCAAGGGTCCGCGCCACACCGGGAGGGGAGCCGCCAACACACAGACCCCCAGAGGGACAAGTGAGAGTGAGGAGGTACATGAAGGGACATGGAGGACGTGGCGCGGCCAGGGTTGTGGTGCATCCAGCTAACCGTGCTCCTCTCGGTTTTCCCAGGAAGCCCAAGGACGGGTTCCAGAACAATCCAGGGCACCGTGGGAGCGGGTGGTGCCAAGGCGGGCCTCACACACCACAGGGTGCACAGAGGACCCCTATTCCCTGGCTGTGGGGCGCGTGTCCGCAGGAAGCCCTGTGCTATGTCCGTGTGCCCGCCCTGTTCTGGGGCAGGACGCCCACACTCGCACCATTCGGCTCTCAGCCAGCACGTGCACACGCACACGCACAACCACAGAAACGTACAGCCCTCCTGCCCCAGCTGAGGGCTGCGGGGGTGGGAGATGGAAGCCGTTGTCCTCGGGACTCTGACACCAACCGCCCCGGGCGTATTTCCTGAGTAAACCCTTCGTGGGAGTCCTCGTCTGCGGGCGCCCGTGTGTGGGTGATGCTGACCCCGACGGCTGTCACGCCCAGTGTGGAGTGACAGGGGCCTGTGAGACGGGCTCCTCTTCCTGCCAAAAACAGACCCACTGAGCAGACCCTTCACGAACCTCTGGGAATTCACCGGAAACGCGAGAGACCGAGAGCCGCCAAGCGATCTTGAAAGAGGACAAAGAGCGGGACTCACGGTCCCGGATCGCGCAGTGGGCGCCAGGCCTGTGGTCATCAGGACAGCTGGGGCAGGCGCGGGGGACCCCCAGATCAAGGGTAGGATCGTGAGTCCGTGAATAAGCCCTTACTTTTGGTGGACTGAGGTTTGAAAACGCCAAGCCATTCGATGAGAAAAGAACGGTCTGTCCAACGAACAGCACTAGAACGAGCGCGTCCACGTGCCGAAGGTGGACCCCGGACCCCGACCTGACGCTCTCCGCAAAACCTCCCCAAAAGTGGACCCCAGAGGTGAGACGGGCCAACACTCAGAAGCCGCAGGACTGGACCTCAGTGGGCTTCGTCGGGTGGCGGTTTCTCAGGTAAGACGGCAGAAGCAGGAATGACAGAGGAGTGGACACGCCCGCGGTTTGCAGAGTCCAGCGCGTCCGAGAACGACATCTCCCACGAGACAGAGAGAAAACCCACCGCGTGCAATGCTTGTGGCCTCCCGGATGGGCCTCTTGCCTCAGAACACGCACGATTCCTAGCAATCCCAGCAGGACAAAGGAGTGAGGGGCTCCGCGTCCTCCCCCCACACCCAGAGCAAAACAGCCCCAACGGGGGGAACGGGTGGGGACGCACCCGCAATTCCAGCTCCACTCGCACGGACCGCCACCAGCAGCCGGGCCCCATGCCCATTCCCCGCCTCACCCCTGGGCGGGGGAGCAGGTGTGAGGGGTGGCGCTGGGGCTGGGGGCCTCTGCTGGCTCAGACGGGTCCAGGAGTGGGGCGGCACCAGTGGCATACAGGGTCATCGCTGTGACCCCTGCCATCCACCCCTGGCCTCCACGTGCTCTTGTGAGGACCAGCTATACCCAGGGGACAGGGGCAGGGCTGGTCCCACGCTCACAGCGCAAGCTTCCCAGGGGCGCCCCCAACCCTCCCGGGGCAGGAGAGTGGCTTCTGTGGTTTATTCTGTTTCCCACCCCCCGAGAGTGACATCCTACCCTTCAGCTCCCTGGAATGTGACAGAGTCAGGTTAGGAGGGGGTCATCTGGGGTCAGGGTGTCCCTGTAAGAGGAGGTGCACACAGGGAGAGTGTGGGAGACCCCAGGGGCAGACCTGGGCATGATGGGTCCCCAGCCCCGGAGCCCCACAGCCATGGGCAAGACAGAGCAGCAGGGATCCCATCTGCACAGGAGGAGGACAAGCAGGCCTCAGGGGCGGGGGGGGGACGGGTGGGGCTCGTCCCTCACCGACTGAGAGCTGTCCCGGCTGCTGTCCCGGGACCGGTTCTTGGCCAGCCTCTTCTTCTTCTTGTGCAGGGGCCTGGACTCCAGGATCATCTCCTCCAGCTCGAAGGTGGGGTCACAGTGAAGGCGGCCTTTCTGTGGGGGGACAGGGAGCTGAGCCCTGCCAGCGGTGTGCCCACGCCCTCCCAGAACCACCGCCTACTGCCTCCCTGGCGTACGTTGGGCACGAAGCCAGGCGCCACCTTCTTCTCGCTCAGGTCTTGCCACAGCACGCCGGCCAGGGACGGGGCCGCCTGCATGTCCTGTAGGCTGGACGCTCGGTGCTTGGGGTCCACCGTGAGGAGCTGGAACGGGGCCCATGTGAGACGGTGCCCGGGCCCCCGTGACCCTGGTGCACACAGCTGACCACCTGCCCCGGGCCAGGGAGCTCCAGGGAGCTCTTGCTGCAAGGACCTCAAGGGCCAGGCAAGGAAGGGGAACCGACCTCAGGTCAGTGCAGTAACGCGGCCGATGGGACAACCTGGCCAAGGTGGGTCCCCAGGGACCGTCTATACCACAATTCATCAGCAGGCGGCAGCCTCGGCCTGGCTAGTGGCAAGGAGGGCCACAGTAAGGACCTGGACTGGGCCCCCGAGGGAGCCCCAGGGCGCCCTGTGTGGCCAGGTCACGGAGGCTACGTGCCCCCCACATGCTGTCCTTCCTCTTACAGAAAATGCAGCAGACCCTACCCGAGGCTTCCCCAGGGTGTGAAGTTCGGCGTACGGATGGTCCCCACTCCCTGTTTGGGTCTCTGGAGGCCAAGGTCCCACTATGGGAGGCCCCTGGGCAGAGCGGTCAGTGCAGACTGGGTGGAGAGCCCCCCAGGGACCGGAAGAGGCCTCTGGCTGCTTGGCTATCATTGCAGGGGTGAAGGTGTCCAGCAGGGGTGAGTGCATGCAGAGGAGAGCCCTGTGGGCCAGGATCCAGGAGCCAGCTGGGCCTTGTGTGTCGAGCAAGCTCTCCCACACCCCGTCCTGACCCCACAGGCACCAGTGTGCTCCGAGTGGGGCTCCCTGAGTGGGCAGCGGTGGGGCCAGCCCAGCCCTGGACCCCAGATGGAGGCGCAGACAGCAGCCCTGACCCGGTCCCCTGGGCTGCATCCCCTGGGCTGCTGCAGCCGCGTGCTCGGGCTATTTGAGGTGCAGTGGGGGCCGGGTCTTCTCAGGGTGCTCCCGGGGCCTGCGGCCAGGGTGCTTGCGGCCCTCCTCCGGCGGAGGGGCTCACCTTGCGCAGCAGGCCCACCATCTCCTTGGACCAGCTGGGGACGTACTGCACGCTCGCCGTGCTGAACAGCTGCACCAGGGACTCCACGGCGTTGCTGGAGTGGATGTCGTAGGGCCTCTGGGGCGGGGGAGGCAGCGCTGCACCAAGTGTATCACCCCACAGCCAGAGGCCCCCACCACACGCCCACTCCCTCCCCCCCGCGCAGGTGCAGCTCCCAAGGGAGCCCGGGGCCCGGGAGGAAGCACGTCACTCCCAAGAGGGTCTGGGCCCAGGTGGCTCGGCCCCGAGGCCAGGACGGGCTGCCGTCCTCCAGGGTGGGGGGTCCCGGAGGTCCCCCAGGAGGGGACACCAGGGTAAGAGCACCGGGACCCCCACAGAGACCCCCACAGGAGTGTCCCAAGACGGCTGCCCCGCTAACAGGCCTCTGCCCTCCTGCACCTGCTCAGTGTGTCTCCCGCAGATGCTGAGCACCTTGGGGGTGGGGGCACAGCCTCACCCTTCCCCGAGGGCTTGGGCCACCCTGGGGGCACAGCCTGCTCCGTACCCATCCACGCAGCAGCTCGTAGGCCAGCACCCCCACTGACCACCAGTCCACCTCGAAGGAGTAGCCGCTCCCACCGCCGACAAAGGACTGGAAGATCTCCGGAGCTTTTCCAGGAGGGAGAAGCGGCTGAGCGCCCCGAACCCACAGGCCCCGGGCCCCTCCCCCACTGACCGCCTGGGGTCCCTCCTCCCCCTGGTGTGGGCGCTGGGATCCACCCAGCTGTTCTTAGCAGCCTGCCCCCGTCCCACACAGCCCTGTGCCTGCAGGGAAGTGACCCGAGCGGCCCCCACCCCGCCCCGCAGCCTGGGCCGGACACAGCAGGCCAGTGGCTGTGGCTCACCCATGTAGGGCTTGGTCCCGGCTAGTGCGGTGGCCCGTTCCCCATCCTTTATGATGGTGGCAATGTTGAAGTCGGTCAGGTGCGCATGCCCTGCGAGCAGAGAAGACGATGCGAGTGTCCCAAGGCCGGGAAACACATCCCGTGGGCGAAATGCGCGCCGCCCACCCCACCCCGTGCCCGGCCTCGCACGGCCTCAGCTCACCTTGCTCGTCCAGCAGGATGTTGTCCGGTTTGACGTCTCTGTTGAGGGAGCAGGAAACGGGGAGACGGTTCGTGCCTTGTTCGTGCCTTGCAGTCCCCGGCAGGGCGGGGGTTCCCTCGGGCCCCTCCCCACTCAAGGCAGATGCCCCAGAGACTGAAGTGAGCCTTAAGACGACAGACCTGGCAACGTTCTGACGGAGCCAAGTGACACCAGCTATTCTGGTCCCGGGGCCGGGGCACCTCCAGCTGCGGCCAGATGGACAGGGGCGAGTGCACCGGGTGCAGGGGTGCCGCAGCCCCCGGAGGACAGATGCCGTGCCCCCTCACCCAGACCCTTGGGCCGGCCCCTCTCCCAGAGCCCTGGGGCTGCACAGAGTTGATGATTTGGGTCTATGCCTCCCGCCAGCTGGCCTCGGGCCTCCTCTTGCCTAACTTCTAGGAGCTCAGCTGGGGTCTGCACCTGGATCGTAACCAGGTCACAGTCCTCCAGGGCAGAAGCGCAGCGACCCCGCCTACCTGACTTTCTAACGCGCCATCTTCATCTTCCTGATCTTCTTTCCGCTAAAATCTGTTCAAGCCCCCGGGGGCATGGCCGATGAGCAAACGGGCTCTGCTAGGTGGTGGCCGGGACCCAGCCGCTGGACAGACCAGCTGACCCCGATCCCGGCCCACCTGGGGCTGCTTGCGTGGAAGCCACCCCCAGGGGCAGCAGGTGCACAGCTGGGGAGCTGGCTTGGAGCCAGGCGCTGGTGGGCTCGGGAGCCACACCTGGGGGCAGGTCTGTAGGCCGGGGGCGGGCAGACCTCGCAGGAGCCTGTCCTCGGGGTCCCGCTGGAATGCAGCCACACCCCGCAGGTGGGCAGCAGGCGACCCCCTGGGCACACACCTGTGGATGATGTGCTGACTGCGCAGGTAGTCGAGGGCCAGTGCCATCTCGCAGATGTACAGCCTCACCGTGTCCTCGGAGAACTGGACGTTCTGCTGCAGGTGGTAGCGCAAGTCCCCGCCCAGGAGCAGGTCCACGACCATGAACATGTCCTCCTCGTCCTGGAAGGAGTACCTGCGGGCACCGTGCGAGAGCGTGGCACACACATGGCAAGGGAGCTGGGGTCACAGCGCCCGCCGCACTCGATGACCCCCCCACCCCGTCTAAGGGCCTGGGCACCCCCAACCTCCCACGGGCACACCCCAGGAGCAGGGCCCCGGCATCCCCTCTGCTAGCACGGGGACCAGATGATCGCAGGGCCCTGTGGCCACAGCACGGGAGGCCGGGCCCACGTCCAGGGGTGAGGAGTTGGGGGAGGCCTGGGCAGCCCCGGGCTCCACCACCCTGCAGGCCTGGCATCCCACTCTGTTCCCACTAGTACCCGGGCAAGGCTACGTCCCCTGTGGCACGGCCAGCTCCTGCCTCCTGATTACAAGCAGGCAGGACCCCGGGATCCGACTCGGGCTGCTGGCCATGCTGAAGGACTTCTCGCACCTGCGGAGGCCCCAGAGGAATGACCCATGGGGGGTCTTCAGCCCTGAGTGTGTCCCCTGGAGCAGCTAGCGCCAGGTCACTCCCAACAATGTCCTGTCCCACACTTCTGTCCCCAGATGCTGGTGGGGCCACCTCTCCCCCCATGTTCAGCTGAGGGACCCTCGGCTCGATCGTCCCGAAGCGGCGCTACCAGGACCAGAACTCCGTTTGTGCCCGCCCTCCCAGCCACTTGAGCACCTGTGCCCACCGGGGCCCTCGGGAACGTGGTCCGGTCTGTAAGCCCATCAGGGAGCCGGGACCCAGGATGGGAGGTGTCAGGGAGGACTCAGGGAGGACCCTGTGTGGGGAGGCACCCTTGTGCAGCAGGACTCCCACGTGGGAAAGAGGATGGTGATCTCACTGCAAAGCTTACAGGCTCCTTCCCATCCAGGAGCTGGTCTTGGTGCCCATTTTATGGAGGAGCTCAGGCCCCCAGAACTCTCCCCACTGGCTCTAGTGCCAGCGACTCCATAGGCCACAGGCCCCTTGGCAGGAAAGCCTGGCCCTCCTGTGTGGGGGAGACCCGCACACCTGGACAGCTCTGGCCCCTGGACAGGGAAGCTGAGTGCATGGGGAGTCCCAAGGGCAGGGGAGGAGAGAGCTCGGGGAAGGGCCCCAGGGGCAGGGGAGGGTGGCAGCGGGGCACCCACCACAGGTTCACCAGGAAGACATGCTCGATCTCCTGCAGGATCTCCAGCTCCCGGAACACATTGCGCACCTCGTCCCGCTCGATGCACTGCTGTTTATTCATGTACTTCATGGCGTACATCTTCTCGGTGTCCCGTTTCTGCACGATGCACACCTGGAGGACGGACGGGGCGCCTGTGTCCACGCCGCCACCCTACCCCCACCCACCCGCGCCAGACGAAACCCAGAAATGACGGGATGTCTTTGGTGGGGCAGGACCCAGCCAAGAGCACGGCCTCGGGGCCCAGGCCCCTCCCCACCGGTGACCAGCACCCCTCCCCGGCGCTCGGGGCAGCCACTGACTTGAAGGGCTGCTGGGGGAGGTCGAGGAAGACCCCTCAGCCATAGACCTGCACCATGTGCGAGAGCTGCTGTCCTCATCAACCCTGGGCCACCATCCCCGTGGCAACAGGGACCCTCCTGTGACCACAGGGTCCCACACGCTCTCACATGCCAGTCCCCCAGGGCACTGGACTATCCAGCCGCCTAGTGCTATCGGCAGCAGCGTTTACACGTGTGGGACAGAGAGACCCAAGAAGCAACCCAGACTCAGCTGGGGCAAGCCCGATCGGCCAGGGGCATCCATCAGAACGAGGGACCAAGGTCTCCAAAGGAAGCAGGGCTAATGCACAAAATCATAGGCTGTGGGGGAGGGGTAATGCCATGTCCCCCATCCAAGTCGTAGGGAGACCGCTCATGGACAGATGACCGAAGCCACCTGTGAGGGGCCCCACGCCTTCGGGCTTCCGGTCTCCAAGCTGCAGGAGCCAGGGGTGGGAAAGAATGAGAGGAAATGGAAGATTCTGGACCTCCAGGTGGGTAGGAGACTGTCCCGGGCGCCGCACCCAAAAGCAGGCGTCCTGGACCAGAAGTGTCCCTGAGCATGAGAGTCTCGGGCCACACCCGCGGGATCCGCCCTTGGGGGAAGCCCACCTTCCCTCTCTGGGAACGCATCCTAAGAAACGAAGGTGCTTCTTTCAGGAAATGTTCATCACAGTTGATCAAACTGCTTAGAACAGACATTCGAGCAACCTTCTCTTCCAACAACCTCACGGACACGGGCAAGTGAGCCCCGTGAAAAACCACGCAGCCCCCGGAACAGAATTTATAAAAGCTCTTGATGACGGGTGGCGATTGTTATAAAGCCAAGCAGAAACCACAAGGCTACGCTGTTTAATGCGCAGTGTGGAGACAAGGTGCCGGGCGCGGGCAGAGACGGGACCGGAGCATGGGGCAGGCGACACCCCCGCCCCCGCCGCTCTGGCGTCTGCACTGTCCCCTGGGGGGGTCCGGCAGGCGGGCGGCGGGCGGCCACGGGTGCTGGACACGGCACCGTCAGCCGAGCGCCCACGTCGCCCAGTTTTCGAGGCGCCCACACGCCTCCCTGCCGACCCCCAGGGAGGCAACGCTTGCTGGCGTGACATCCCCGGGCGTGGAGGGGGCGTTCTGCCAGGCTGAGCTACATGGAGCTCTGAGCCTGGCCAGCTCCCACCTCAAAGCTGCCCGGGAACCTGTGCAGGCCACCCAGGCCCCCGCAAAGCCCCGCCCACAATGTCCCCTAGCTGGGCTGACTGCCAGGGAGCTCGCAGCCCGGGAACCCGCGGGCCGGCCTCAGACCTGCGTCACTTCGTACTTCCAAAGACCCCCCCACACGGTCTTGATGCCACGCATTAAGCCCGTCCTCAATGCTCTTCCCAGACTTGGGGAGGGGGGCAGACACACGGGAGTCCCGTTCCTGAGGGTGGGAAGAGTGGGGCAGGGAAGGGAGGCCACAGCTGAAGTCCTGCCCTGTCTGTGCAGCCCAGGCCTTCCCACGCAGATAAAGGCTGGGGGCAGTTCCCGTCTTCCCTGACTCTCCCCCGAGGTGAACAGGGGGACGGGGTGTCTGTTCTCTGAAAGGAGCACAGTCCTGAAAATGTGGTCCCCAAGGGGCATCGGGATGGACAGAACTCTGCTGGTGGGGATAGGGGCAGTGACCACAGTGACCACAGTGACCAGTGACCAGCCACCCACTGCCGGTGGCTCCTCTGTGGGAACATCACACCCATGGGGACCCCTGCTGACCCGGAGCAGCAGGACGCCGGCCGGGGCTGAGGAGGCCACCAGAGAGGATAGGCCAGAGAACAGCGCACACCCCAAAGCCCCCTAGGGTGGTTCTGCCCACTGTAGCCACATGCAGCAGAGAGACCCCTGTCCAGGAGCCCTCAGGTGCCTGTGGGCAGTCCGACGTCCCCCACGGCTTTGTCGTGCCCACGTGTCCACCGACCACAGCTGTGTCTCTACCGTGCTCAGCAGAACGATGGCCGCGGGGACACCCACATCCTAGTCCCCGTGCCCTGTGATGGGTGACTTTCCCGGGAGATTGTCCCAGACTGCCCGGCAGGGTCCTCACGAGCAGGAGGCAGGGGGACGTGAGAGCCCCAAGAAGGCATCCAGGCTCCACGGCGCTGCCGAAACACCACAGACCCCGTGGCTTAAGTAGCAGACGGTTCTCTCTCCCAGTCTGGGGCTGGGAGTCAAAGCGCAAGGTGCCGACAGAACCCATTGTTGGTGAGGACCCCACGGCTCGCAGATGGCATCTGCTCGCACGGTCCCCCCCGCAGCCGGTCCTCAGGGCGAGCACAGAGACCGGCTGGTCTCCTGCACCCCCCTTCCCTCAGAGGCGGACACGAATCTGGCCCCGCCCTCGCTACTTCCCCTAACCCAAGCTCCTCCCCCAGACCCCGCCCGCGAACACCTGCACACTGGGGGGCAGGCTTCCACACGGGATGGGGGGACGCAGGTCCACGGCAAGAGGAGATGTGATGACCAGAGGGAGGGTCCTTGGTGTGTGGTCATTTGCCACAGTGGCCCCAGGAAGCCAACGTGGCCGCCTGCTGCCCTGGGAGCCGTGGGGGACTGAGCAGGGTGGTCGGTGTCCCTGGACAGCGTGGTCCACCTCTGCTCGCTTTCCCAGCTGTTGGGGCTGCTGGACGGAGACGGGGAGGAGGTGAGGCCACCCCTGAGGCCTTTCCAGCCCCTCCCACGCATGAGGCCACTAGTGTGAGAACCATGTGCTTTCTGGATTCCACCCTCTCATTTCAGCAAAACAGCCCAAAAGCATCTGCAGGAGGGACAGCCCAAGCGCTCTCCCAATGGGCCACAGTCCGCCGGGTTCACGGGCTGCCCTGCACCCCCGTCTCACTGCAAGCCCGGCCTCTGATCTGGGGCCGTCCCAGGAGACACAGACAGACAAAGAGGAGCGGCGGGACCCCGGGGCTCCCGGCGATCATCTGAATGTGCTCGGTCGGCTGTGACCATGGCCGTTAAAGCCCAGTCACTGCCCGTCCCCGCCGCCCCGCACGCTCTTCCTCAGGATTTCTGAGGCTGTGCGGACAGGGGGAGGCCTGCGGGCTCTCCCCGCACTGCACACCCCAGAGACCCGGAGCGGCAGGCGGACGCCCCCCACCCCCAGCCTCGGGGTCTCCTGACCGAGGTCGCGGGAGGAGAAGCCTGGGGCTTCCGAAGCGTCTCCACCTCCGTCCAACGAGGCACATTCGGCGGCTCCCAGCGAGCCGAGAGCCCGGGAGCCCTGGCTCCCCTGGCTCCTGTCACAGGGCCGCGAGCACCGCCCTCCCAGCGGCCAGGGGAGAACAAAGTGGTCTTTTCCCCCCAAGCATGTTACTTCCTGTATTTGCTTTTAAAGTCTTTGTCACTTTGGTTAAATGGGTAAGTAAGCTTTGTGATCTGTGATCTTATTTAATCAAATGTTTTAAAACTTCTGCCTATTTTTACAAACTTCCCCAAATCAAATTTAACACAGTCTTTTTGATTTGCTATGATTTGTTATTTGTCCTTAGAAAAATACAGACATTACCCAGTTAGGCTTGCACGATGCGTTCGGTTACCGGGAAGCGGGCAGACGGAAGCGTCGCTAACCCTCGCATTATGCCGTCCGCACACGCGCTACTAATACGGTGTTTCAGAAGTTATGCAGAGGGGTCGAAGCTTGCCCGCCAATGCCCCGAGTTTCTGCGGAATCGCTGGTCATTCCAGTTATTGTTATAAATGGCACAGCCACGGAAATAACCGAATATCCTTGTCAGCTGCATCGTTTTGCAAAAAATTCTCGTGAGATCTCGAAGCACGGCTGCTTTCAGGGTCTCCCCGTTCGGAGATGGTCGCCGTCTTACAGTCGAGCACATACCAGTGCCCTCCGTCTTCATTCAGAAAGTCCTCGGGAAGGGCTTCCGCGGGCACCCTGGAGGAGAAGTTTCTGGTAACTCTGAAATCACACTGAGGAGACGGAGACCTTCCAAAACTCTAATGGAGAAGCTCGTGGCTTCAGGAAACTGGATTTAATTACACGGCCCTGGCTGACCTCATGAGGATGGTGACCTCTTCTACGACCTCTGGTTTGAAGCATTGCTGGTTCTGATGTTTGGGTCTCCAGACTTAAGAAATCCAGTTTCTCTCAGATGCCCCGCTGAGCAGGGAGCCCGACACGGGGCTCGACCCCAGGACCCTGGGATCATGACTTGAGCCAAAGGCAGATGCCTCACTGGCTGAGCCCCCCAGGCCCCTGTCACTCCCCTCACTCTTACTCAAGACTTTCCGCCTGCCTGGAAAGAAAAGAAAAGAAAGAAAGAGAGGAAGGAAGGAAGGAAGAAATCCCATCTCTCTTCTCTCTCAAGCTCTCTCTCAAGCTCTCCGTAGTTGACCCACCTGGGAAATCACACCTTTACAAGCAGGACTGAGACGTTTACCCCTTCTCTCCCCCCGACTCCCCCGAAACTCAGCGACTGTTATTAAAGACTTTCACGCTGGCTGCATACAGGAGGCCTGTTCTCCTGTTGTGGGACGTAACTAAAGTCACGGTGATGTCACCAAGACTTCAACGGGGAGGTCATATTTAAAAGCAGTACAGGACCAGCTGAGGTAAGGGGCGTGCCAGCCTGGCGTGCATGCGGGGCTCCTGGCCCTACAGGCAAGTAAAGAAGGTCACTTCTTGACAGGCCCAGGCATCGGGGATATCTTGGGAACCTGGAAGACAGGAATTCACCCAAATTTAGAGGGACTGAAGGCAGTCTGGTGACCCGGCTTCTCAGCCTTGAGGTGGCCGAAGGCGACATCGGATCTGGGACCCTGTGGGAAAGTTGTAGCAAAGCAGACTTCGAAGAGCCACGTGGTCAGCCACTATTCTTGCCACACGCACATAAACGTCAGGCCGAGTTCCACGAGACGCGACCTCTTTGCAAACACGTAGTGTGACTCCTGTCGTGGCTCGCATCCCTGCCGGAGAGCCTGTTTCGGCGGCAGCGATGATGCCGGGGGCCTGCGCTGGGCTTCCTCTGCGTCAGCCGGGGCCCGCCGTTCTGTGCGTTCTGTGGAAAACCGGCATTTCCCCCCCAGCCTTCTGCCTTGAAACATGAAACATGAGAACTGCCCGTCCCCAGTGCCCCCGCGGCAGCCGGACGACTCGACAGGCGCTTTCTGAGAAAGTGCCGCAGAGACCTCGCGTGCCCGGCCTTTGTGCCGGCCGCGGCATGGGCCCCTCGGGAAGCTCCCCGGAGCTCCCCAGACCCTCACCCGGGACAAGCGGGCCACAAACCAGGAGATGCCCCGGAGCTGCCCCTGCCCCTCCTCGCCACCCACCAGAGGCGCCCGCCACCCGACCTCCCGTCAGCGGAGGCCTCCCTGCGGACTCAGAACCTGGCCTTGAGGTGGGGGGTCCACCTGCCACCCCGCCTCGTCAAAGGAGACCCATGTTGCTAACCCGACCTCTTCTCTGGACGAAAAGACAGGCTCAGAGAGAGAAGGAGCAAGCTGCCGGTGTCATGTCTGAACGGGGACGCGCTGGGGGACGTCTCCAAGGGGAGTGGGGACAGGAGCAGGACTAAATATGCCACCCGGGCTCGCACATCTCGAGCAAAGACATTTAAACACCAGCAGGTGCAGGACCGGCGCCCTGACCGTCCTGTCTTCCTCCGAAAGAAGCCCCGTGTGGAAGACGGCGGACGGGGTCCTCCCTGCACCAGGAGAACCGCGGGCCCCGAGGATGGGAAGTCGACGCCCAGAGAATTCTGGGCAGACCTCGTTCGCGCGACTCTCCCCTTCCGCTCCCCGAGTGCAGTCGCTCCTCTGCACCGGCCTTTGTCCAAACCCAGATGGACACATGTAGGTCTGGCCGCCTCTTGGTGTCTGTCCCTTATGAGGGCTCCTGGGTCACCTAAAACTCACCCTAAACACACACGCGCTGCTCCCCTCTTTGTCCACTAGCACTCCGGTCCGGCGGGAGATGCGCCTCCCCCAAGCCTCAGAAGGGCCCAGCCCAGCCACGCCTTGACTTTGGCGTTGTGGCTTCCAGAGCCGTGGGGGAACATGCCTCTGCTGTCGTA
The DNA here is from genome assembly GCA_004024625.1 of Mellivora capensis. Taxonomy (NCBI): domain Eukaryota; kingdom Metazoa; phylum Chordata; class Mammalia; order Carnivora; family Mustelidae; genus Mellivora; species Mellivora capensis. The sequence continues at coordinate 62,464 of PISX010004474.1, read as the reverse complement.
GGCCCCCAGCGGCGGTGCTGCGCTACCGCGGCCTCAGGACACAACACAGTCCCCAGGCCCATCCATGACCCTACCCTGCTTCCATCTGGTGTCCATCACCATGACCGCCTCCAACCAGCCCCCACTCTGACCTGTAACCCGAGCCCCAGCTCTGACCTCTCTAACCTGAGCCCCACTTTCTTCTCTACCCCGAGCTCACAGTATGTCCTCTAACCCGAGCCCCTGCTGTGACTTCTAACACAAACCCCCACCCACTGGGGCCCCTGGGTGGCTCAGTGGGTTAAAGCCTCTGCCTTCGGCTCAGGTCATGATCTCAGGGTCCTGGGATCGAGCCCCGCGTCAGGCTCTCTGCTCAGCGGGGATCCTGCTTCCCCTGCTCTCTCTCTCCCTGCCTCTCTGTCTACTTGTGATCTCTGTCAAATAAATAAATAAAATCTTTAAAAAAAAAACCAAAACACCCCACCCAGACCTCTAACTCAAGCGCCAGCTCTGACTCTACCCTGAAACTCCACTCTGTCCTCGACCCCAAGCCCCAGTAACCTGAGCCGCTGCTCTGACCTCTAACCTGAGCCCCGGTCTGACTGCTTTACCTGCCCACCTGGCCACTTCTCAGGTGCCCTCCCATGCAGCCCTCTCCTGGGAGAGCCCAGCCTCCTGGCTCCCCTCCTCTAACCCAGGCCAGCCGACCACACCGCTTCTGGGAGGCTGCTGGGCTGCGGGGCCCACAGGGTCACTGTGCCGAGGGCGCCAGCATTCCCCTGCAGAGTCGGTCACATCAAGCCCCCAGAGAGGGGCTGGAGCTCCCCGCAGCGGGAAAGGCCCGGCAGCCCCCGCGGGCTCTCTGGCAGGAGAGCTCAGAAGAGCAGGGTCTGCGGTGCTGGGGTTGGGCGCCGTCCCTGCTGTCTGTCCACACCGTCCCCGCCGTCCCGCTCAGGTGGCCCTCCCAGGACGAGAGTAGAAGTGCTTCGGGCTCCAGGGCTGGGAGCAGGAGATTCAACCATCTCCTCCACAGCCCCAGTCCGGGCTTTCTAAGCTGCTTCCTCCAGTCGAGGACCGAAGTGGACAACAGGACGGACTCCGACTGATGCACAAGGAGCTCCGCTGCCCGGCCCGGGCGGCTGGGGTTCTGTGGGTAGCGCCCGGGGCAGCCAGAAGCTGGGGCGGCTGATGGCTCAGTACCTGCCATTCTAATCCAGTGCTGTCGGCATGTTTTGCAGATTTAGTGATTCACCCCAAGCTCTTTTCCTCTCCAAGTAGTTTTTGTTCCCCAGAAAGCAAATGCCTGACAACAGGTACTTAAAGCCTCAAACGTTACGAGGAAAGTGCCTCCTGATTCCACCCGGGGAGCTTCTGGAGCCGGGGAGGGGGTGTGGGCAGTCCGGCTGGGCTGGAGGAAAGAGAGCAGGAGCACGGGTCTACACGGCACCACCTCCCAGAGGGTGCCTGGCCTCCCTGAACCGGGGATCCACGTCCAGCCCCATGGCAGGCGGGCCCCTTGCCCGGGGGGAGGGCGGGGGCGCCGGTGTTTCCCAGGATGGCGGGCAGTCCGTGTGGCAGGTGCGCGCGGGAGGGGTGGGTGTGCTGGGCTCTGTGTGCTCTGAGACCCCTCCTCCCCACTCTCGCCTGCATACGCCTCTGCCGGCCTCTTCCAGCAGCCCCATGGACCTGGATCTTGTCCTCCTTGTTCCCAGATGCTTCACCAGCAGGCCTGGCGTAGAGTAATGAATATTTTATTAATCACTTTAAGCCAAAGGGTCCCAGCGCTATCCAGGGGAGCTTCCTTTCCAGGCAGAAGGGACAGGTCTGCCACGTTCCTGCCCCACGACCCCCAGTAGAATGGTCGGCGAGCCAACTGCTGGCAGGACCTGGCCACACGGGGCTGTCATCCACACAGGCTCTCGACCAGGTACCCCATGCACCCTGGGCGCTCATGTTCATCTTCTCATCTCATCCCCACGGCTCCCCAGGGGGCAGGTCCTGCGACTGTCCCTCCTACAGACGAGGAATGCAGAGAAATGGGACGAGAGTGCAGTGGGCTCCCAAGAGACCCCCACCCCAGCCAGCAAACACAGCGCCTGGAGTCAAGGCCAAAGCCTAACAAAAGATTTAAAACCACCTCTGCTTGCAGATGACATGGTTCTACATCCGGTCTGACAGGCTCAAAGCGAGCACAGGGGTGAGGGCGGCTGTGTTCTCCCCGGGAAGACTCAAGAGTGGGCTGAGCCGGTGGCAGGAGTGGCTATCTAGGGCGGATCCAACGCGGTCCGTTCGTGACACCGATAGCCAGGATGGATTCGGGCTGCGTGAGCGTTAACGTGCAGCTGAACTGCAGACGTGACCCACGAGAGCCTGGAGAGCTCCGTGACCCGAGACGGGACAGCACTCCTGTGACGGGAGGCCCCCGGCCACCAGGGGAAAGGCCAATAAACAAGATCTGAAAACGGAACATCTTCCATGTGAGGAAAAATGTCAGCCTGAAAGACAACACAGGGGGAAAGATCTGTAATCTGCACCAGAAACAAAGCGTGCGCGTCCCTGACCTAACAAGCCTCTAGAAGTCAGAGAGAAGGGTCAGCCCGACAGGAGAACCCACACAGACACACAGCCTTGTTGTCACAGGAGGCAGAGCAAAACCTCAGAGATGCCATTTCTCTCCCGTCAGACTGGCGAGCATCCAAGCACCGGCGACACGAGGCATGGCAGGAGAGCAGCATGGTGGCCGGCCCGGGAGGACACTCACGTGCGCATTTACCTCGCAGCCCGCGTGTCCGCGTCCAGGAACGAGCCCACGGAGACGCTGGCGAAGCTGTGTGGAGGCCCACACAGGTCACCGTGGCCCTGCCTGCGACTGCACCACTGGGGACAGCCCCTCACCCCCCCGGAGGCTGCAGTCGGTGGACATTGGCCCCCACACGTCCACGCTCGATCCCAGCAACCCGTGGGCTTGTCGCCACATGTGGCACAGGGGCTTTGCAGATGTGATCGTGTGAAGGATCCTGAGATGGGGATCGTCCCCCAGCACGCAGGTGGGCCTGGGGTCATCATGGGGGTCCGTACAGGGCAAAGAGGGAGGCGGAAGGGTCAGAAGGAAGCAGGGTCTGAGGGATGCGGGACCACGGGCCAGGAAACCAGGACCCGCAGGCTCCTCTAGGAAGTAGACGGTGCCCCTGGAGCCTGCGGACGGAGCCAGCCTGCCCGCAGCCTGACGCCAGCCCACGGCTCGCCCACAGCCGACCTCCGACCCCCAACACTGCCACGGCATACCTCTGCGGGGCTGGAGCCACTGTACGTGTGGTCTTTGTCCAGCAGCCACGGGACACCCGTCAGCACGCCTGCCCCGTGTCTCGCCGCCACAGAACAGCGCGTTGCCGGAGCTGGCGGGTGGAGCGTCAGGTCCAGAAATCCTGTTGCACGAAAAGCCATGCCCAGAGGAACGTGGGAGGCCACCATGGATTTCACAGGAAAATATGAAAAAGGAACGAATGGACGTGTAAACCGCGCGGCTTCCAAAAGGGATGTTTCCAGGAGGGAGGAGGAAACAGGATGGAAGGGCGGGACAGGCTACGCGTTCCTGAGCGACCTGGCTGGACAGATCTCCACGTGGCACCACGCACGTGTCCTACACAAACACCACATTCAACGCCAAGGGCGAAACCGAAGAACTGAGAGCAAAATAAGACCAAGACGGGGTGTGTCCAGGAGGTGGGCCATCAGAGAGAAATGACTTCCAGGGACCATGAGTGCCCGGCCCGCCGTGGGATGCCCCCCGTGGACCTCCCGGCTCTGGCCACAGCAGAGGCCTGTAAAAAGCGGCCACGTCCATGAGCAGCGAGCTGCCCCGGCGCCCAGACTGTGGTCAGTGAGTGTCACCCCCCACCAGGAGGGCCCAGGTCCCATGGGGAAACCAAGGCTCTGCTCCTTGGGGCCAAAGCGTCCAGTCCCCACAGCGAGCGACAATGCCATCACGCTGGGCACCAACAGCGCCACAGCACATGGACCAGGGGACAGCAAGGCGTCCCGTCCACAGCGCCAGTGTGGCCATGGAGCACCGCTCTGCTGGCCGCCAGAGGACCCCCGGGGACCAGCTCTGTCCCTGACAGCTGTCCGGTGAGGGGAAGAAGGCACGTGGCCTTCTGGACAAGCTGTTCTCCACCACCTCAGGGACAGAGAACGTTTCTTTGTCAGCACGGCAGCGAGTCGCAGACGACGTTGTGGCAGCCGGGATGCCACTTCTCGGCGCTGCTCAGGACGCAGTGGGCGAGGGGGACGATCCCTGGCGGCCTAACTCAGATGGAGCCTGGCAGCAAGTCGCACCGGATCCCCCCGCCGGTGTAGACGTGACCGCTCACACGAGGGCGGGGCTGGCTGGGAGCACGTCGGGGACCAGCACACACACTGACCTGGATTGTCCCCGAAGAAAGCGCAGCGAGAAGGGGGACAGGGGACGGGCCTCGTGTGGGTCTGAGTCATCAAATAAACCACCACAACGCATCTGTGGGATCGACCGGCACGGGCCACCCCAGGTGCCCGAGGGACCAAGACCATGCGAGTGGAGGCGCCCGATGAAAGGCTCAAAGACAAAGCGGGACCCTTTTGGGATCCGGTTCACCCACCCTGAGTGTGGGCAGGAGGCAGGGGACGGGAAGCGGCTGAAACAAGATGACCCCGAGCTGCTAGCGGGAGTTGGCTAGTGGCTTTTCTCCTCTTCCCCATTGTGTTTAGGCTTGAGGTTTCCCAAAAGGGAAAATGAAAGGAGATGTGAGGCCGCACCGTGTGGCTGTGGGTCCCGAGCCGGGGCCTCAGCAGCCCAAGCATGGGCCCAGCCTGCTTCCCCATGAGGCAGAGCCCACAGGCCGGGCTGGCTGGCGAGGGACGTGGGGCCCAGCTCAGCAATGGTGCGTGGGGAGGCCTGGAACTTGGGGTCCTGGGGGCCCCGACAAGCGGCACTGCCTGAGCCACTGGAGGTGGCAGAAGCGACAGATGTCCAAACACCCTCCCCGGAGATGGACTCTCTGGGCTCCCACGGTCAGCAGCCTGGGCCAAGGGTGCCCTACCACCTCCCAATCCCAAAGAACAGCCTCCAGCCGCCAGCCGCGCGCCCAGCTTCCTTCTCCCTCGGTTCCTGGGGGACTGTGGGCCCGCCCTCGGCGTCCACCCACCGAGTGCGCCTCTCTGGCCTCGGCCCCCCGCAGCGCCCAACCAAGATAATGACCACTCGTGCGCTGACCAGGGACAAGACCGAGAGAGTGGGTGGGAGCATCCTCCTTCTCCGGACTCAGCATCTAGGGAGACGGCTGTTTTAAGGCCCAGCAAGTCCCGGGTAACCCAGAGACCAAGCCAGCAAGTTCCCGTTGTGCTTTGGCCCACTTCGGAGCACGTGATGGGCGGTCTGTGAGATGCTGCCCCCAGGGGAGGCCACCACGCCGGCTCTCTTTGGGATTGCAAGTCTGAGAGAGACAGTGACACCGGGAGAGGGCTAGGCACCTGCTTCAGCCCTCGGCCTGGGCAGCGTCCGGAGTGGACCCCACCACCGAGTGAGCTCCCTGGGGTAGGGAGAGGAAGAAGGCTGTGCCCTCAGCACCTGCCCTCCCTGCTGCCCTGTCCAGCCCCTTCTAGCTGGGCCCGGACCTCCACTGGCCCTCACAAGTCCCCCACGGCACGCACGGTGCTCCTCTGGCTCTCTGACCAGCGCCTGTGCCCCCCGCCCCCACATTCCTCTTCCCTCAGGTGTGGCTTGTTTGGGTCTCAGCGTCCCTTACCCCTGGAGAGCCCTCAGCCCGCACCCCAGCCTGCAGAGGCCTGATGGACACAGGTCAGCTGGGCAGGGTCCCTCAAATGAGTGCTGGCTCTGGGACCAAACCCTTCCCATCAGGGGCCCCAAGTAGGAGCTGCTTATAAGGTCATGTATGAAATTTAAGTCTAAACACGGACTCCGTGGAGCCAGATGGAGAGAGAAGGGCAGCAGCACAGGGAGCCCTGGGCGCTGGGGCCGCGGAAAACCTGCGAGCCGGCCCGGCTTCTGCGGACGGGGGTTGGCACCAAGCCCCCCTGACAGCGCCGGCAGCTCCCAGCCTGGAGCGTGAGCACACCGGGGCCTCGCCGGCCTTGCCTGGGGACACTCAGGGCCCTCGGGGCCCCTCCACGCGGGAGCAGGTGCTGGCCCGTCCCTCCTCTCAAGGCTGCGGGACGCGCGTCCCCTCATCTCATCCGTGCTGGGCAGCAGCCACGCTGCTGTGAACACGCGGGTGCAGGCGCCCGTTGGAGGCCCTGCTCTCGGCCCTTGGGGGTGCGCGCCCGCAGGTGGCACTGGTGGACCTGGTGATATTTTGAAAAGCGGAGTTTTAATTTTTTTTTAAATTTCTTCTGTGCACCGACCTATTCAAGATTTCAACTTCTATCATCAGTTTGAGTAATTTTCCACTTTGCTTGGCTTTTTTGGGGTTTTGCTGATTCCGGCAGGGGTGTGTGTGTGTGTGTGTGCGCGCGCACTCGCGGGCTTCCCTGGGATAGGGGGAGGCTCTTCCTTGCCAAGGGTCATTTGCACCATTTGTGTGGCTAAGAGGATGGAGCCTTGTGGGAAAACCCAGGGCCTGGGTGTGTGCGGGCCCACAGGCTGCCCTGCCTAAGGGTGACCGGCACCAGGCCTCCAGCCGCGGGCCCCTGCCGACACAACTGGACACCGTGAATTCTGGTGACTGTCGATAGTCCGCCTTCAGCAATGCTCCCTCCCAGGGTTCCCCAAGGCGACTGGCAGGCCAGACAAGCACGTGATGGGAGCAAGGGCACGGAGCAGGGGCCTGTGAGGTCCAGAGTGCAGACCGGGTGTCCGGACGTCTCAGTAGGGGCTGTGAGCCTGCTCCAGGAGCCGGCAGGACACAACAGCTCTGAGCCCTCGGCCACAGCTGCGCCGTCCCCACCCCTGCCACTACTCAGGGCGAAACCCCAGAGGGGCCCCCTGTTAACTGCAGATGCTGCCGCCAGGTGCTGGGCGGGTTGCCCTTTGCTGCCTCTGAGGTGTTTCCATGGCAACGGCTGGGCGTCCTCAACAAGCAGGGTCCACCAGGAAAGAAGCAAGGCCCAGAGCCCCAGGACTGCACTTGCCGCACTGGCCGCTGCCGTCCCCTCCCACCTCAACTCCAAGGTCCTTCTGAGATCTGGTGGTCACAAGGGGCTCAGGAGCTTTCTCAGTTGTTGGGGTCTGCCGCCAAGGCACACTGTACCCCAATTATCTTAGCTTTCCCCCATAAACTGGAGAGAAACAAGACATGCTGGTCCAGACCCCCCACCCCAAATAACAGTCCAGTCAGTGCCCCTACAAGAGCCAGACCTGAGGGAAGGGAAAAGGGTCCCCAAGACTCACAGCTGGATTAGAGCCCCCATATCTGCTGGATCTCACAGTAAGCACCCTAACTTGGAACCCACGGCCTCCTGAGCTGGGTAGGGGAACAGAAGGTGGCCAGGCCCACCAACCAGCAAATGCACAGCAGCAGGCACTCCCAGAAGCCTCTGTGTGAGCAACAACCCACTTTCTGTAGGCGCAGAGAGGAAGGGGGTGCCCTGGGGTACAGGGCACTCAGGGCAGCTAGCGGGAGGAGGCCTGGCCTAGGAAGGGCAGAAACCTGCCGAGGCAGGACCAGGCCATAGGGGCAGAGAGGGGCTGGGGTGCATGACGAGGGCCAGGACCTTCCCACTCACACCCAACTGTGCCCACTGTGCAAAAGCCTGTCACGTCTCTGGAAAACGCATCCAGGTCAGGGACTCTGGACTCACAAGGGGACACCCACCCCCAAGAGACAAGCCTTTGCTTCCTAAAGGGCTTGTCGTTCTACTGCCTCAATCTTCGCTTCCTGATGGTCCAGCCTGACCAGGTGCCCCCGTGAGGAGGCTCTGCACACCCCTGTCCTGAGTGGAGACCCAGACTCTGCCCACTGGGAGCCCGTATCTTCCAGGAAGGAGGATGTTCAGGTTGGCAAAGCCAGAACCCCACCCACTGGCCACACCTGCCGCAGGGCTGCCCAGGCTGGGAGCATCGGCCACAGCCAGTGACCACCCAGGTCCCCAGCCCCCAGCAGCCACAGCGGCCTCGGCGGCTGGCAGGGTGACAGACATCACCACTTTCCAATAAACTGGAGCGCTAGAAAATAAAATCTATTAACAGTAACAAAGACAATGTGCACCACAGCTTAACATGCAGTAACTCCAAGAACAAGATAATAAACATAACAGAACGCCAAAGACTGGCCAAAAGTGTGACATTTCAATGACGAAGCCCTACAGCCCTAGTTGGGTAAGTTAGCAACGTTCTCTTAATCTTCAAACATGATTCCTACCCAAATTTCATGATTTGATCTTGATCGTGACAATGCTTATGTAAAAGTTCAAATGGAAAAACCCCTATGAGGACAGTGGGCATCTGGAAGAGGGTGGGGGGCAGGAAGGAGTACAGCCGATGGGGCGGGCCAGGGGCAGGGGCCTTGGGAGTCAGAGTTAAACTCCAGGTGGGCAAATGTTCTTTTCCAGAACAGTGTTCGTCTGTGCAGGCTGTGAACGTCCTAGTTAGCAACAGGTCGGACAAGAGCTGAGGCTGGTGGTGAGGAGATGGCTGGGGACAGAGGGGGCAGGGACGGGGCGGCTGGGGACAGAGGGGGCAGGGAAGGGGCGGCTGGGGACAGAGGGGGGGCAGGGACGGGGCGGCTGGGGACAGAGAGGGGGAGGCTGGGGCGGGAGCCGAGAGGACGGTCGGGGGCGCACCCCGCAGGCTCCCCCGGGGAGGGCGCTGTGCCTGGCCCTCGCCTTTCGCCGCGCCCGCTGCCGGAAAGGGCAGTGGGGAAGCAGGACCTCCCCTTGCCCGGAGGCCCAGAGCTCCGCAGGACCAGAGGACGGCGCTGCCCCTCGACCCCGGAGGGACCAAAGCGCCGGGCCCCTCGCCGGCAGCGGCCCGGGCGCCACCCTCCCGGCCGACCACGATCCTGGTCACATGACCCGCTCGGACCAATCCGAGTGCAGCTTCCCGCGTGACTGGGCGGGGCCGGAGCCGGGTCGCAGCCAATCAGACGGCGGCGCGCGGGGCGGAGACCGCGGCGGAGGAGCCGCCCCAGCCCCTGCGCTCCCGGCGCCGTTCGCGCACGTCCGCCCGGCGTCACCCTCGCGGCTCATGGGGTCGAGGTCACTTGCGACCCGAGGCCCCAGGCAGCGCCTGCCCAGGGCGGTCGCAGTCGTCACCGCGGAGGCCTCCACCGGCCGGCGCCGCTCACCGGCCCCACTGCTGGGCTTACGTGGGCTCAGGCGTCTGGGGAAGCCCCAGCCCGGTCGCGGGGGCGGGGGCGCCTCGTGCACTGGGGACCGCCCCCGCTCCTGGCCGGGTCGGTCGGGAGAACCAGGCGCCAGGCCGCCCCACCTGCGAGCCAGTGGGGCGGCCTGCTGGGCAGGCTCTGGGCTCAGATGCCCGAACTTCCAGCACCAGCTTCCACTCCGCTCCGCAAAACAAAGCCGCCCGCCCGGGCCTGGTTTCTCGGGCTTGGGGGCTTGGGGGGGCTTGGGGAGGCGGGCGGCCCGGCCGAGCGCCAGTTTTACAGGCCAAGGGAGCCTGGAGGCAAGGCCGGGTGCTGGCCCAGCAGCCCGAGCCTCGAGCCTCCAGGTGATTACAACGTGGGTGACTTCAGGGCAACAACAAAAACCCGGAAAATCAAAAACACTCAGCAGACTTTGTACCCAAGGGCCAGAAACAGCGAGCTTGGGAGCCGGCCTCCCAGAGGGTGGGGCAGCCACCGGGGGAGCAGACCCTGCTGGGAAGGGCTGGTCCTGTCACAAGCGCCACTTTGCCTCCCATCGTGAGGTGGGGGCGTCAGTGAGCTCGGGGTGTTTACCCCGCTCGACCTAGTCGTCCGCGGAGAGCCAGGGTTCGCTGTGCTGCCGGGCATGGATGGCCCGCGCACACACATCTCAAGTAAGGCCACTAACGGGCACTTAGAGGCTCGGCCACACACACGTGGAGCCTTCTGAGTCCTGGGGAGCTTCTGCATCGGGGTCACTGCTCTAGCCACTGAGAGCAGCTGGAAGGCCCAGAGCCCAGGTCAGTGACAGGCCCTTGGCTTCTCCACATTCCAGAAAGCCATCAGGGCAGGGCACCCTGGGACTACAGCCCCGAGACCCTGCAGGCCTCATCGGGCGGCCTCATTAGGGAGCCATTCCAAGGCAGCTCGCGTCTGAGGCTGAAGTCTCAGCAGGCCCTTGCCGGCACGCCACTGCTCTGCAGAGCCCCGCCTCCGGGACCCTGTAGCCAGCTGGCTTTTCAAAGCTAGAACTGGTCAGAGGAGCCAGAATCCTGGGGTTCTGCAGACATGGCAGCGGGGGTGTGTGTGCCGCCCAGCAGTGCAGAAGGAGCTTGAGGGGGACAACAGGGATGGGAGGAGGCAGGGGACAGAGAAGTGGCTGCCCCAGGTCAGCCCCCAGCCCTGCTCGTCCTCCGTGTCTCCCCATACACGCCACTCCTCCCGAAACCTGGTGAGGGCTCGTGCCCTCCAAAGCCTGACCTTAACCTAAGCCCCACCCCGTCTCCCCCTCGACCTTCCCCACGCCCTCTGGAACCCCAGCAGACAGAATTTACAGTCGGTTGGGAGAAGTAGGGAGGGCAGGGGGCAACCCAACCAGCAGATCTTAAAAATACTCTCCTTAACAAGAGTGTTTGAGTGGGTTCCTGCGAAGGAGGTCATTGCTTCGGTTTATAATTTCCCAGGCCCGGGGGACCCAAGGCTCAGCATCCAGACGCAGCTGCATGGAGAGGGGAGGGAAGGCCTCATCGGCCAACCCGCCTCCTCTGCTCTGCAGAAACTCTCCACCCAGAAGTGATCCATCTACAGCAGGCCCACAAGGCCGAGTCCCGAGAGCTAATTTTAACCTTCTCAGAGTGCTCGTTAAGCCTCTTGGAGTTATAATTACCCCCAGTCTCGAGACGTTACAAGGCAGCAATCAGGAAGTTAGATGTGGACAAGAGAGAACGAAAGGAGCAGGGAGACGCCTCACAGGCGCAGCGGCACTGTCCGCCCTGCCCCCAGCACCCCTGCAGGAGCAGCCTGGCGCCAGAGGGTCACAGCGGCTCCTGGACACTGAATATCCATGGCCACTCCCCCCCAGGGGCTTCTAAGGCACTTCCTTTGTGGCCTTGAGTGGGCTCCCACCTCTGAGGAAAGTGGCCCCACCGCGGAGCAGGCATCAGAGTCTCAAGTGAGGGGGTGTCGGGATCTTGGTCCCACAAAGCCCCACAGCTGTGCCATCTGCACTGTCAGCTCCCAGCCCAGTTAGAGACCCACAAAGACCTGGACAGAAGACCCCAGTGCTCCTGAACGAGGCTGATGCCCCACTCTGACCCCCCTCATTGCCAGCCTGTCCACATCCCCCACCAACAGATGCGGGGGTCCCGGCCTCCCAGAGCCGGTGGGCTGCAGGGATGGTCCTACCATGGCCTCCTTGCTGGCTCTGCCTTACCTTGCCGAAGCTGCCCTTTCCGATGGCCCGAAGGATCTGGAAGTGGTCGAAGTTCACTGCAGAAAAAACAGAGACACACCCGGTGAGGTGGCAGAAAGGCCCAGGGCCCTCCACCAGCTCCCAGTGGAGCTGCCGTCCAGGGGCTGCCCCCCACCACTGCAGGGAGCCCCCCCTGCACCCCAGAAGTGGGTCCTGGTGCCGGTGGGAGGCTCAGCTCAGGCTTGTGTGTAAAGCAGGGACGGCCTGAGCCAAGGCTGAGAGGTGGGTCCTGGGGGCCACGCCGTCCCTCTTCCCGGGCTCCTTGCGAGGCCAGGCTACCCCGTTCACAGACCACACAGAGGACAGGGTGTGCCCTTCAGTCCCAGGCACCTAGACACCCCCATCCTGAGCTGCCCCCTGCACAGGAAGCCCGGAGGCCCGCCCTCCCGCTGAGTCTCCCGTGGGGTTCACAGGGTGAGCTACGGGAGAGCCTGCCACGGCCCCGGGACGAATGATGGGCACTTTCTGAAGGGCGGTCCCCAGGCCTGTGGGAAACCACCCGAATCCTGACTTCCATGAACTTTCCCCAGACATAAGCTCCTCCTAGAGAAAGGGGTTGCTGGAAATTGCAGCTTTACTAACTGTCACGGTCCTCAAGGAAGATGCTCCCCGCCACGCACGCGCGGTACCCGGGGGACGGTCATTTGTGAGTGAGAGCAGTTCGGACGGGCTCTAGGACTCCCGCTTCACCCTGAACCTGACGTGTAAGCTGCCCTCCACTGGTTTTCTTCCCGTGGGCATCTCAGTGCCCCAGGCAGCTCGAACCAGCCTTGCTTCCCACACCTGCCTGCCCCCCAGGACTCGGCTCCCCCAGCTGACTATCACGCCGCCAGATAGCCCCACCTGTGCCCCAGGTCTGAACCCTCCCCAAGTCCCTGTCCTCGGGTCTGTTACCTCCAGGCCTGTGCCCCCCCAGGTCAAAGCCCCCTCCCCCCAGTGACAGGCTGCTCCATGGCTCACAGCTCTCGTTCTCTCGCTTTAGGCTTTGCAGCACCTGTTGAGCCCAGCTCCACTTCCAGATGCGGGCCCCGGACACCCACGATCCTGCAGTCAGTGCAGTCTGGGCTGTTCCCGGGGTGGGGGGAGGGGACAAGGGCCCTGGCGTGCCCACACGAAGAATGGCGCGTGGAGGACAGCACGTGGCGTGGGAGGGCCCGCCTGGGAGCAGAAGGGAGGGCCTTAGGGTCAGGCACCCTCCCCCAGATGCCGGCAGAGCGCTGGGCCGGCCACACACCCCAGGGCTGAGGTTAGCGGGGGGCTCAGCCAAGGCAATCACGGAGCTCAGAGAAAGGTAGACGCGGGACTCCGGACTTCCCAGTGGATGGAGAGGATGGGAGCAGAGCGTGTGTTAAACAGTAGGTCAGGAGCAGAGGAAATCCACACCGTGCTCCCCACTCCACTCTCACTCCTTGGAGAGTGAGGTTAGCACAGGGAATCCGGGGGAAAGAGGCGGGTGGAGGTCAGCCAGGCACGGAAGTGGTCCACGCCGGCCAGCCCTGTGGCCTCTCCTGCGACTGCTTCCAGGAATGGGAAGGGAGAGTGTGAACCCCACTGCACAGAGCCTGTGGCTTGGGGCACAACCATCTCCACTTCCTGAGACCCCAGGGCGGGAGAGGGCACATAACGGGACTCCCGGATGGCTGTCTGGGCACTGGCTCGGCCACCTGGAAGCTTCACAGAGGAGACCTGGGCGGGATGGAAATCCCACACGTAGCTGCTGGGCACCGGGAGACCAGTGAGCTGGGAGAAGCCCCGGGCAGGCCCAGGACTGGGCAGGGTTTAAGTCCCACGGCGGCCGGAAGCTGTGAGCAAGGCTCTCCTGGACACACACAGCGACCCTGCTCTGAGGCCGGAGGGCGTGCGTCCGGGAGCCTGTGGACACAAGTTGGGTGCAACGCCTCAGGTCCAGCTCCCTGTGACCTTGAGCCCAAGTCCTGGGGTTCAAGCCGCCGTCCAGCCCGCACACCCGGTGCTCCTCACAGACAGAGGTCAGCACCCCGGGGTCCTGTGCGCGTCCACCCTCCTGTCCACCGACCATCCGTCGTCCCAGGCAGACCTGCAGGCTCATGGGGCCCTGCTGCCCTGCACATGGCCACTGGGGGGCCCCTGGACACCCCATTTTACAGATGAGGCTCTGCTTCTCTTGGGCCCTTCCGGCCCAGGCCTCGGCGCCGTCTGACTGAGGGCTCTGGCCGTAGGTCTGCACAGGAACTCGGGGCCCCGCTGCGTGCGCCAAGGTCGGAGGCCGCTGCGACAACCACAGGCCGAGCCTGACCCTGGGGAGGGCAGCGAGGGGTCCTCCCGGCGTGGGCCCTCTACTGTGGGGAGCCAGCAAACAAACATGGTGCCCGGGAGGAAATAAAGCGGCGGGGGTGCTATTTCTCACGAGGTCCGGGCCCAGAGATGAGGTAGTGAGCCGGGGGCGCCTGGACTGTGGCCAGCGGAGAGAGTCTGCTGCGTTCCTGCGCCGTCCGCGTCGCCCTGTGAGCTGTGGACACGCTCCCCTCCCCTCGCCGCCGCCAGACACCTCTGAGTCACAGGTGGAAGGAGAAGGGAATGTGGCCCCCACGGTCCTGTGACTTCTATGCCTCCTTGTCAGGAACCCACGCGCCGCAAGAAGGAGCCCTGCCTGCCAGGAGGCGGCCAGCTGTGCGCTCAGCACCCACCAGAGCCTTCCTGCCGTGCGGGCGCCGGCTCTCCCGGGTCCCGACGAGTATTTAAAACACAAAAGTCTAAGAATATTTACTTTTCAAGGAAGGCTCTTATGTTGCCTAGTTGGCAATCACAAGGCACCGCGTAGCTATGAAAATAGGTCACCTTGGGGTGCCGGGGGGCTCAGAGGGTGAAGCGTCTGCCTTCAGCCTGGGTCATGGTCCCGGGGTCCTGGGATCGAGCCCCACATGGAGTCCTGGCTCAGTGGGAGGCCTGCTTCTCCCTCTCCCTCTGCCTCTCTCCCTGCCCATGCTCTCTATCTGTCTCAAATAAGTAAATAAAATCCTTAAAAAATTGTTTTTTTAAGAAAAAGAAAATAGGTCATCTTGAGGCCGAATGATGGGGAGCGGAGGGAGGTCCTGATTCTCTCTAACCAGGTAGAGGAGCGGCTGCTGGATCCTTCGCGAGGACGGCTGGCGTGCCCCAGGATCACCTCCAAGCCCAGTGATCCTGGCACCATCTGTCCACGTGCTGGTGTGAGGTCCGGCACCCACACAGAACTCCCACGGGACTCTCGCGTGATTGCCGAGGTTCTTTGCTGCCACCGGGCTCCGTGAGGGGACAGAGCACCCCCAGGGAGAAGGCCAGGAGCTTTCCCGGGAGTGCCGTCAACACTCCCACGGCCGTGTCCCAGTGGGACTCATGCAAATCATTCTGGTTTCCCCAAGACCCAACCTGACTTGACCCTCTGGCCTGGCTGCTGGGACACGGGTGGCTGGAGGGAGAGAGGGGAGGGCACCCCCAGAGCGCGAAGCTGGCCTCACACCATACACGGTGGCAGACAAAGCCAAGAGGTGGCCCTTGTGCAGACGCCCCAGAATCCAAAGACAGGGTTAGGTAATGTCTGAGCACTGCCAACTCGAGCTCAGCGCTCGCCCTCAGTGGACGGAGGGGCGACCCAACAGCAAGGTCTTTGGAGCCCCGTGGGTCCCCGTGAGATTCTGGGTTTGGAATTCAGCCCTTTCAAAAGCCAGTGCCCCCAGTGAGGAAAGCAAGACAGAAGGGGAGCCCAGGGAGAATACGTGAGTCACCCCGCTGCTGTTACGGGCGACACGGTGCCCGCGCGGGGGGAGGGGAAGGGAGCCCACGCCCACCCGGGGGCCAGCTTGCTCCTGACACCCCGGGCCCACATCCTCATGCCGTCAGGGCCTGGGCAGTGGGCCCTGTGGGGAAGGTGACCGGCCCATGGCCACGGGACAAGCCCCTTCCCCCCGCCGCCCGTCCCCCAGGACAGGCCCAGCCCTCCCAGCATCCTTGGTGAATCCCATACCGGAAGTCGGGATTTATCTGGAAAGCTGCAATCATAAGTCAAATGTCACAAGAAGCTGAAATTCAGAAGTTGAGGATGCTTTGTCAAACAACCCTGACCCAGAAAACTCCCAAAGAAAATCATCCAGTCCAGCTAAGGACGGCACCGGTCCCCTCCCTGCTGCCGCAGGACACACGGGCCTGCCGCTGTGCGAGTGGTCACCAGACGGTCTCCTCCAACACACCACTGAGGCCCTAACCTGCTGGCTACCAGGGGCCCTCCATGGCCACCGGCTCGCACCACGAGCTGGACACCGCGCCCAGCCCTCCATGTCCCGACCCCTGCCAGTTCCCAGAGCCACTCGGCAAGAGACGCTCCTTCTTATAGGTGAGGAAAGAGCTGGGGAGCCTCAGCCGACTATGGGGGAAGGACCACGGGCCCCTCGGGACACTGTGGGGAGCCAGCACCCCAACCCAAAGACCCAGGCCTTGGAGCCTGCCCTTCCTTCCTCCTGGGACACTTCTGCGCCCCACTGCCTCCCGGGCACCCGCTCAACCCTCAGGCCCTTCTCCAGGAAGGGCGCTGGGCCCTCTGAGCATTCTCCATCCAGCCCGTGCCCACTTGTCCCCATCCCCCTGCCATGGGACACCAGCTCAGTGCCCAGCCCCAGGTATGGGGGGGGGCAACACGCTCACACTGTCTCTTCAGGAATAGACTCGGAGAGGGCGTGGCGCCAGCCCAGGGACCGTGCTGAGGCCTCGGGGGCTTATGTTCCCGAATAGTCCCTCTGCTCATGCCCAGGATTGTGCCTGGGGACCCGAGTGACTGGAGGCCAGAAGCCAGGCAGTCCTGGCGCTTCCCACCCCCAGGCTGGACCGCAGGGGAGACGGCCCACGCGCCCGCCTACAGGAAACCCTCCGCCCGTACCACCTCCAGTGACAGCTCCCCAGACCCACATGGTTTGTTCAGGATCGGGGGCTGTTGACGACGGCCCATCCTCGGCCCTCGTGAACGGGGCGGTCAGCGCAACGGCCAGAGCACAGAGCATCTCTGCCGGCTGGGGCCCCGTCCCTCCAGGGCCTGCAGGGGAGGCTGCACAGGCTCCCGCCACTTCCCGTGGCTGTGGGGGGCATGCCTCCCCGGGGCTGCCCGGTGGGGTCCCGCCGTTCAAGGACCCCCACCCCGGCCCCTCCCTGCTCCAGGTGCTCAGCCCCAGGTCCACCATCAGGGACGGCCTTGGGTCCCTCAATAACACCCTGGGGGCCCCCTCAGGACTCAGGAGCTGGTTGGAGGCGGCCGAGGCTCAGGGTGGGCGTGGGCAGGAAGGAGACAAACCGGCAGCTGGGCCCTGAACTCTGAGGCAGGTCTACCCAGCCAAGCAAACTGGCCCCAGCCCAGCTGCCGACTAGACCCTGCCCCGTCCTCTCACTCTGCGGCACGGCCAGGAGGCTCCAGCCTGTGTGTGCCCCGGGGTTGGTGCGCATGTGCCAACGGTGCTCCGACAGAGACTCGGGCCAAGGAAGGGGCAGAGTGAAGCCAGGACCAGCAGCCCCCGGGCCTGTGTCAGCAACATCTCAGCCCACCCAGGGAGCAGAGTGCAGACAGTCCCAGGGAGGTCTGACCCGAGGGCAGACAGTCAGAGCTGGCCCCACGATGGTGGCCGCAGCCACCCTCCAGAGGGGCTCTGGCCACATACTGGGAGTCCACCAGGAGGCTGGCTGCCCGTGGAGGAATCGGGGGTCCCAAGTCCCCAGGGGAACAGAGGAATTCCATGGAGAGAAGTTAGAGATCAACACTTGGTGGGAGGTGCTTGGCTAGGCCAAGGGCCGGAGAAAGCCCAGGCCCTCTGTCTGTCTTTCCATCTGCCTGTGTGTGCCTCTGGGCTTGGATAAAGGCCCTGCCATGCTCCCGCCCACCTTCCCCACAGAGAGGGGCCTCTCGGGAAGAGGCCTCAGAGGCCGGAGCAAGTGGGCGTCAGGGTCCCCAGGCCACCAAGCAGCGGTGCCCAGAAGGGAGACCCTAGCCCTGTCACCAACCCAGCCTCTCTTCCGGCTCCAGAGGAGGCTCCCAGGCCCCGGGGTATCTGTCAGCTTCCCTGAGGACTTGGAGCCCAGGTTGCCGGCGTAGGGTGGGGGCTCTGCCGCTCACTGCTGCTGCCCCTGTGGCATCCGACGGCACCTGGAGCTCCAGCTCAAACCTGCCACGCAAACCCGGCCATGTGATCCCAGCCTTGCCTGGGAAGCCCACGTGGAACTCCCGGCCACGGAGGCCTGAGCTGAAGCAGCCCCGTTTGCAGCCAGCCCCCCAGAAATCCCTGGCCTGGCGCATCCCTCCCTGCCCCACAGCCCATGACCCTGAGGCTGGCCGCTGGGCCTGCAGGAGGATGGGCTAGCGTGTGGGCCCTGGAGGGGAGCACCCGGGGGCTGTTCTGACCGGGCCCAGCTCACACTCCCTGAGCTGTGGGCCAGATGGCCGGACGCACCAGATGAGTCGGCGGACACGCAGAACCCCGCAGTGAGCCCCAGGAGGCAGTACCCGTGGTCTCGTTATGAAGTTCAAGTACAGCGAGGCCAAGTATTACTCTGCTCTGGCTTGCTTACCGAGAAGGGTTTTCAAAAGAGAGGGGAATGATGGCCCCATAATGCAGCTGGCAGGTGCCCTGCAGGGAGCACGAGGATGGGGCTGTCGGCAGCGTTGCAGCTCGGGCAGGGACTTGGTCCATGATGTGGATGAGAACTGCATGTGGGAAAATCAGGAGATGCGCTTCAGGACTTCGGCCTCGCCCGAGGAAATGCATGCAGGCTGGGACCCTACTGGACAGGGTGGCATTGGGCAGGGCCCGAGGGAGCAAGCTAAGAAGGAGGGAGAGGATGGAGGAGGCGCCCCGGGGAGGCGTCCACAGTGAGAGATGCACCACGGTCAAGGTGACCCATGAGGCAGCCAGAAGGTGGGGAAGCCCAAGAGCCCAGCAGGTCTCCGACCAACCCCAGAGCGTCTTAACGACTCCATGAGGCAGTAAGAAAAAGACACAAAACAACAGAAAACAGTCACCTTCACGAACAGGCACCTCGCAAAAGATGCCCACGTGCCGGCTCAACACGGACGCAAGCGCAACGTCTCAGGGACCAGAAGAGGCTCAGAGAGCAGGACCACCCAAGAGACCAACCCAAGCCAGGGAAGCCGGCCACGCAAGCTGGCAAGATGTGAGCCGCCGGAGTTTGGCTACGCTGCTAAGGGAGTAAAGCTCTGGGAACCCCAGGGCCCGGCTGGGACACACCCACAAATACAGACACACACGCCCACCAGGCAGCACGCTCAGGAAATGCGGGACAGTCACAAACGGGAAATTCCCCACATGCTCGACCCTACACATGCTCGACCCTACAGGGTGATCTGTCCACAAAAGAACCCCAGGCACAAAGATGATGAGAGGGTTCCCACCACAGAGACCAACCACGGAGGCTCTCTGATTTCACTTTGGAAAGCTCATTCTAATAAACATTCCTTGTTGTAGAAAAACATGCATTTCCCAGTTACTGGCAGCATAACTGAGTATATGTCCACTGCTCACTGTCATGTCCATCTGTCCTCTTCCCTGGCAGGGCTGGGCCCACCTGGCCCGACAGGGACAGACAGACGGAAATCTGTTACGGTGCTGGGTTTACCTACTGCTCCCTGCGGTCCTCCGTGGCCCCGGGGCCAAGCTGGTGTGCGCATTCACATCTGAAAACAAGACATACCAAGGGTGAAGGGTGAAGAAGCCACAACGTCAGAAGTTTTCAGCTCGACGTGCCTGTGTCAAGAAACGACGATGGAAGAGAACAAAGTGCATCTAGAGTAGGAAGAAGGACATCAGAGAGACAATAGGAATATCAACAAAACTGAAAGTTATTTTTGTGATTTGTAACATTGACAAACCTTTGGAAGACTGATTTTTTGAAAGATTCATTTATCTATTATTTTAAAAAAGAGAGAGAGAGAAAGCAAAGTCGGGAGAGGCACAGGGAGAGACAGAACCACAAGCAGACCCCACACTAAGCTGCAAGCCTGATGTGGGGCTCAATCCCACGACTCTGACATCATGACCTGACCCAAAACCAAGAGTCAGTTGCTTAACCAACTGCAGCACCCAGTTGCCCCAAGACCAGTTTTTTTTTTAAAAAGAGAGAAAACACAAACGTTAAGAATTTTACAAAGATCATGTCATTATGGATCCCACATGCATCTAAAGGATAATTTAGAAAGATCATGAACAACTAACTTTATGTCAACAGATTATATTACGTGGACAAAATGGAGAGATTCCTTAAAATACACAATTTATGAAACTAATACAGACAGAACACACCACCTGAACAGTCTCAGGTCTGTTTTTTTCTGAAATAATGTATTCATAATCAAAATCCACCCTCCAGAAAAGATCTCCAACCCAGATGGCTTCACTGGTGAATTCTATCAACTTTTTAAGGAAGAAACAATACCGATCTCACACAAACTCATTTAGAAAACAGAGAAATTAAGCATCTTCTGACTTGTTTTATGAGGTCAATGTTTTCCTGACAGCAAGGCCTGATAAGGCTATTACAGAAGAAAGTTACAGACCAATATTTCCTCAGAGCATGCATGCAAAATCCCTTAACAAAATATTAGCAAATTATCAGCAGTATAAAAAATGTAACACATTGCGACTGATGAGGTCCGTGCCAGGAATGCAAGGTTGGTTCAACTCTAGAAACCAACGGCTCACAGTCCTTGCACTAAGAGGATGAAGAAGGACCCCAGGACCCCTCAGTAGACTTGGGAGATGCGCCTGACAACACACACGTGCATTTGTGACGAGGGCTCTCTGCGAACAAGAACAGAACCTTCCGATGGCCAGACGGGATACCCGACCGTCTGCAGCTGAGACCACATTTAACTGTGGCAAGAGAACACTTCCTCCAAGCGGGGACCAGGGTGAGGCTCCCCATACTCATCACTTTGTCTAGTGCTGTGCTGCCCTGGCCTAAGACATAGGAGAAGCAGCTAAAAATAAAGACTGGAAAAGACTGCATAGCGGTCCATGGAGAAGGTCCTGAGGACTCTACAGGCCACTTCCAGAGCTAACATGTGAATTAAGAAAGGTCACATGATATGTGGTCTATACCTAAAGATTTTTGGGTTTCTAATATAATATCAACAAACTACTGAAAAATGAGATTTTCCAAACTGCACTTGTACCAAAGTCATTACATATGCAGGAATATGACTAAGAAGGATGTGCAAGACATGAAACCCTGAAACACAGGGATTATGGAGGACCCAAGTAAGTGGAGAGGTGCCCCAGGTCCCGGGTTGGAACAGTGGACAGGAGGTGGCTCCTTCTTTCCAAAGGTATCTACAGAGTCAGTGGGATTCCAGTCAAAGCCCTAGTTAGGTCTTCTTTGTTAGAAATGGGTGGGCAGACACAAAAATTTAGATGGAAATGAAAATGACCCAGAATAGTTTTTAAAAATCCTAAAAAAAAAAAAAAAAGAGCAAAGTTGGAAGACTTGCACTATCTGATATTAAGTCTTTTTTTTCTTTCTTCCTTTCTTTTTTAAAGATCCTATTTATCTCTTTGACAGACAGAGATCGCAAGTAGGCAGAGAGGCAGGCAGAGAGAGAGGAGGAAGCAGGCTCCCTGCTGAGCAGAGAGCTCGATGCGGGGCTCGATCCCAGGACCCTGAGATCATGACCTGAGCTGAAGCAAAGGCCTATTAACCCACTGAGCCACCTGGGCGCCCCTGGTTTTCAGTCTTAACATAAAGGTACAGTAATCAGGACAGTGGGGCGCAGTATGGGGACAGGTGCAGGGCAATGTGAGAGACATGTCGCCACATACTGGTTTTCCCAAAGGTGCTGACGGAGTCTGTGCAGCAATGTGGGCCTTCCACCATGAGTATCCGTGAGGACAGCTCCTAACTGTGGCCCCCCCATGCCATGCCCAGCAACCCATTCTAGGCGGACTGCAAACATACACATAAACAGTTCCTGGAAGAGAAAAGATTTTTGCAGCCTGAAGAAAGGCAAAGATTTCTCAGATGTGATGCCAGAAACACTAACCATAAAGAAGTGAATAAACTGTGCTTCATGCAAATTAAAAATGTCTGCTCTTCAAAAGACACTGCGAAGGCATAAGAAGTCAGACACGGGGGCACGGGAGCAATGTGTGCAGATACACACGTCCAAGCAGGGGCTTGCAGCCAGGCTGTGTAACCAACTCCTGCCGACCAATAAGAGAGTGACTGCCAGTGTGAAAATGAGAACCCCTGGACGGATGTTCAGAGAGGGGGATGGAGGAAAGGCCAGTGAGCACAGGAGAAGAGGCCCAGCGTCAGCACTCACCGGGGGTCTGCACCTCCAACCCAACAGGGTCCATCACAGCCAAAGCACAGCCCATGCGCTAGACTGACAACCCCAAGTGTTGGCACGCAGGCGAGCGGCTCAGCCCCCCGCTGCTGGTGCAGATGGAACCCGCCGGTCCCGTCGGCCGCCTCCCACGGACGCGCAGGTGCACTTACCATGCACCGCTGGACCCTGCCTTCCCAGCCATTTCCCAGGAGAAACCAAACAGACGTGTCCTCAGTGCCGTGCTCAGCAACCTTAGCCATGACCGCCGCATCCCGGAGACAACCAAAGGCCCCCACAGGAGAGCAGGTGGGGACTGTTCTATCACCACCCAGGGCTCCGCAGCAGTGTTCTTGCACAAAGAGTCAACTACTAACCCGTATGGACACGGATGAACCCCAGAACACTGCGTTCAACGAAAGCCGGCTTTAAAGGCTCCACCACACAGGTCCGAGGACGGGCAAAACTAGTCCAGGCTGACAGAAGCAGCTTGGCCCCCGGGGCCTAGGGGCTGCCCAGAGCAGAGCCAGAGGCAGCTTCCCGGGAAAGCGCAGCAGGTCCTGTCCTCTGGGGTCCTGGTTCCAGGGGCAACCACGTGTCTCCAGACTTCGGGTCTCTGCATCTTACCGTGATCACCCCCCAGCCCGTACAAATACATCCAAAAGAGAGGACGGCTGGCGTGCAGAGGAGGTGTATCAGGTATCCACACGGGGACACCGCAGGACAGAGCTACTCCCCGCACGAGCGCAGGAAATGGCGGTTCGGAGCCGCTCAGTGACCGGCCATGGCCACCAGCAGACAGAGCAGTGGGTCAGAATCCAGTCCCAGGGTCCATGCGCACCTGTGCCCAGGGGCCTACAGGACAGGCCAAATCCAGGACTCAGAGCTGGGGGGGAGGGTGGTGTCCAGAGCAGCTCATGCGCAGGGCGGGTGGGGAGTTGGTCAGAAAGGCTTTCTGGAGGACACGGGTATTTGGGCTCAGCTGTTGGGAAGGGGCTCCAAGGAGAGGGCCCACATGAAGCCCATGTCATGGGGGCAGGGCTGGTGGGGTGGCACCCAGAGGCGGAACCAGCAGGCCCGACTGTCAGTCCTGGGGCCTGGAGCTGAGGGGGGGCCCAGGAAAAGCCCTGCCACTGCACCGGCCGGCCGCAGACCCCCGGTGGGAGCAGCTCCCCTCTGAGGTGGCTCCATCAGCCGCGGCTGGGGTCACCCGCACAGCCCGGCACTCAGCCTCAGGACCAGCCTGGGCGCGCAGAACCACGGGCCTCCCCTGCTCCACCCCAGGGGCCGTGCCCACGCTGTGTGCCTCGGGCTCAGCGTGGAAAAAACTCGGCAGCCTCACCGGGGCCGTCCCTCTGCAGAAGCAGGGTGCTGGGTGCTGTCCCCTTCTGAGGTCCCCTGAAACCCGGCCAGAATGGGAGAAGTCTGCCCAGCGCAAAAGTCACTGTTATTCTGGAGTGCAGTGGTACACCTCCAGTCACATCTGTGCGCACACGTGCCTGCGGGGGCGGCTCCGTGCACGTGTGTGCTGTGTGCTTGTGTCTGGGTGTGCACGCGTGCGCCTGTGGGTCAACTCTCTGGGCGTGCGTGTGCCATGCATGTGTGTCTTGTGCTCGTGCACGTTCACGCGTATGCGTCTGTGTGCACGTGCACGTGTCTGTGCGTGCGCCCGTGCGTGGGTGTGCGCGGCACGCGTGTCTGAGGGCTGTGTGTGCATGGGGGCCCCACAAGCTCTCAGACTGTGGCTTCACTGAGCAGCTGGCCCCGGTCTCAGACACAGGCAGCTGCTCTGGGGTCCCGGCAACGTGTCCGCCGTGGGAAGGAGAGGCAAGATGCAGAGGCCGGCGGAGCCAGACCTGCCCCTGGAGAGCCGCTGGGGGCGGGGGAGCCGGGGAAAGCTGTCGAGGGAGCGTGAGGCCTCACAGCCATTTATCACCCCCGCCGCCCGCTAGAGCTGCTGCTGGGCCTTGGGCTGGCGGCAGGACCGATTTATCCCCACGGCAAGAAGGCCCCTCGCCAGGCTGACGAGAGCCGCACTCCCACGGCTCAGCTCACACAGCAAGAGCTGCCAGGCCCCGGGCTGCCACGGAGCCCCAGCCACCCAGGGTGCCTGAGCCATTTCCAGGCAGAGTTGGGGCTGCCCCGGGTCCCCTTCAGCTCCCACGACCTCAGCATCAACCATCAGTTAATATCCTACATAGTCGCTGACGCATCACCAAGAATCCGTGACCATCCTACCAGCCTTCTAACGGCTCCCAAACAGATGGGGTTCGGATGGTGCCTTCTGTGTCCCCAGCCCCTTGCCTCACCCAGAGGGCAGCCTCCAACCAAGACAGGAGCGTCTTGTCCCATAAGGTGCTCTGAGGTTCAGCTCTGTGACCCTGGTGGATCCAGTCGGGGGTGAATCTGGTGCCACCCGGCAAGTTATCCTGCAGGGCCCAGCACGGCCCTGTGGGCCCAAGAGCGTGTTGAGTGAATGACTGAAGCAACCAGGGAGGGAGTGAGTGAGTGAGTGGGAGGCACGTTTCTGCCTGGGGTCCCAGGGCCGACTTCCCCACCACAGCCCGTCTGGCCACCACCAGCCAGTCCGCCCCCAAGTGTGGCCATGCTGGGACCTGGACACCTCCCAGAGTCTGGGTATCTGGGGCGGAGGGAGTGGTCTGGGGGCTCCGCCAGCCCGGGGAGTGGCTGATGGCCAGCCCTGGCCCAGCGCTCAGCAGAGGGCAGCCCGGCCTCTCAGCCGCACGGAGCCCACACGGCGTTCACATAAACAGAAGCAATGCAGCATCGTCAAAGAAAAGCTGCTACTTTAAGTTCTATCTCCCAGTAAGTGCACAGTGTTATGTCAGACCTTTTCTTTGAAAAGAAATTTGCACATGGTTTTGATGGAAAGTCAAGATTTAAAGATTAATAAGCCACATGGTTGTTTGTTGTGCAGGAAATGAGTGTTGACAAAGCCTTTTAGCAGGCCCTAGGGGCTGGCACGCCAGGCAGACATTTACCCAAGGCTTGGGAACCTGATGGAGCCTGGCCATGGAGCCGTCCCCTGCCCCTTGCCCAGGCGAACGCTCACCAGGTCCTCAGGCCGCTTCAATCCCCAGGCACCGGCCTGTCCACAGAAGGAACCTGAGCACATGCCAGCCAGAGCGTCATGGCCCAGAGCAGGAGGGGCCTTTGGACCTCCCCACAGCGATGTCCTCTCCGGCATCAGAGCCAGCACCGGTGCCCATGGCCAAGAGGGGGGTGAGCAACAGTGAAGGAGACCCATGCCTGCTGGAGAAGTCAACCCGGTGCCGTGGGCACAGGCTCGCACACCGAGGAGAGCCCACCGTGGCCTATGAGCCCCACCTCAGAGTCCAGTGTCCCTCCTTGTAGCTCAACCTGTTTTCCCTAACACACTTCCTCCAGCCACGAGAGTGCACGCACCAGCAGACCCTGTGTGGCCAGGCCTGCACCCCAGAGCTAATCGTCCACATGCATTTTAAAGATGTGTTTATTAATTTGGGGGGGGCAGAGGGAGAGGGAATCACTAACAGACTTTGCACGGAACGCAGAGCCCGACCCTGAGATCACGACCTGAGCTGACCTCAAGAGTCAGATGCTCGACTGACTGAGCCACGTCCCCTGCGCCCCTGATTTTAAATTGGACAGCTAGGGGTTTCGGGGCCACTGGACCCCCACAGCTGCCCCCTGGAGCTCACCCGACTTGTCTTCCTCTGGCACAGACGTGCCCTCACACGACCCGTCTCCATTAGAGGCCCTGTCGCCCCTCCCCAGCCCAGCTCCTCTGGGAGGAAGCAAAGATGTGCTAATTTAGGGGAGTGGGGAGATTACAGGAATCCCATCTGTCTGGAAAATCCAGGTCCCAGTCCCTCTTGGGGGCCTCCTTGCACGGAGGGAAGCCAGGAAGACAGAGACCCCTCGAGCATGGGAAGAAGCTAGGAGCTGCCAGGATGGACCCCGACATGCACTGGGCAGGCGGCCGACCCCGTCCTGGGGTCCCCCCTACCCTGCCCCAAGTGTGGGCCCCCACTTTCAGTCCCCAGGAAAGCAGAGGGCGGAGTATAAGTCAGCAGGGAAGGTGTTCATGGAAAGACACAAAATGGTGAACCGTGAGGAGAGTCACATGGCCGAGCAGCCTGGGGCCAGTCCCACGACAGCCCTCTGTGGATCCCTGGCTGGGGACGAGGTCAGGACTGCCCCCACCCTGGGCTGGTCCCAGGGCCTTTAGCTGGGGCCTGTGTGTGCTGAAATCCTGGAGTGCGGCCACAGGCAGGGGCATCCCCGGCTTCTGCTCTGGGCTGGTCTGGACGACGGGGCTGGTCTGCCCAGCTGACCACGCCGCACCCCCGTGCCCGAGATGCTGCTCCCCACTCTGGCTCAAGAGCTCGGAGGTCATCCTAGGAAAGGGTGGTTCTATTTTTGGCTCAATTGAGTAGAATTAAAGAAAGGCATTATTTCAAGACAGAGCACAAGACTTCTGTTCTCCTTCATGTTTCTAAAAATAAGAACCAGAAGAACTGGGTGGCGCCAGGAGTCTGCCTCCTCGTAGGAGCCCCAGCTTGAGGTTTCCAGGATGGGAGTCTTGGCCGGGATCCGAAACCGTGTGAAGGTGGGATGAGGGTGGCCAGGCCTGCGCGGCGCTCCCTGGAGCCTCTAGGGAAAAAGTCTGGCTGCCCACGTCCAGGGGCCTGGGTGCAGTGTCATCGTCCTGCGGTTCCTGGAGCAGCGAGGTGGCCCACACCTGTGCCCAGTCTATCGGAAACGTCGGCCTCCTGCCTCCCCACCAGCCGAGCGGGCTTCTCCCTGCGAGCAGGTGTCGGAGATCCGGCCTCGGCTCTGTGCCCACAGCCTCAGCTGGACGCCAAATGGGGACCCGAGACCCTGAGCTCCTTGCTGGCCTGGGACCCCTGGGATGACCCCACAGGCACCGGTCCTGACCTGGAGGGACTGTATGAGGCTGCGCTTCGGATGGAACAGGTTTCTGCTCCCTGTCCCTTGCACACGTTTACGCACACACACACTCCTCTCAGCTGGCTCCTTACCTGGGCCTCAACACACACCTGCCTGCCTGTGTGCCCCCTCTGCCCCTAGCCCTGTCAGCAGGGCCGCCCGTGCTCCGGCCCGCGGGGATGAGCGTCCTTCTCCTCACCACATAACCATGCACATTGATGGTGCAGAAGGCGGGAGGCTGCGGGCGCATGGTCACGTCCCAGATCCCTCCAGGGAGAGACGGTGGCAGGGGTCCCCCGGGGGCGGACCCCTTCCACAGGGACCTTACCCTCTGATACGACTTCCTACTGTGTTTCAAAAGGAGTCTTGTGACAGGCATGGTTTGCGACAGGGCCAGACAGAGACGGACGACTGCACATGGCGAGTGGAGAGACGCCGGCATCGGGAGCTCCAGCGGGACAAAGGCCACCTGGTCAGCACGTGAGGAGGAGAGACAGGATGTCTGAGCCTCCCTCAGACCTTATGCCCAAACAAAACCCAAACACAGCATGGTGTGCACCGTGTGCAGGCGTGTGTGTGCACACAGGCATACGGACAGGCGCGCACACACGTGTGCATGCATACAGGCTCACGTGTGCGTGCTCACACCGACAGGCGCACACGCACGCACACGCTGAACCTAGCAGAACTCCATGACGGTGACAGTGAATTTGTAATTCTGCAGCATGAGAGGCCGACTCCAGAGACCACACAGGAAACGCTCTACCGTTGGTTTGATCACATGCAGAAGGTTAAAGGCTCAGTGCACGAAGCGTGAGCACCGCGTAAGTCGACTGCAGGCTGGGAAGGGCATTTGCAACGAGTACGACAAATCAGGGCGAATCCCCCTGCAGCACAACGAACCTCTACGGTTTAGTGAGAATTTCCTCTACAGGTTAGTGAGAAACCCAGCTGGCCAGGAGGAGGCCGGACGGGCAGGTCAGACTGAGGCCGTGTCCACCTGTTCTCAGGGACGAGTGTCCGTCAACAAGACAAGGGGCCGGCACGCGACTCGCCCAAGGGAGGGTCTGGGTTCCTCACGGGCTGGAGACGGCGAGGCGGGGCTGGGGGCCCCCGTGCTCCCGGCGGCGGGGGAGAGGCCCAGGCCTTCGGGGCCCGTCAGCACAGACCCAGACCCGGGGCGTTCCCACCCCTCCGGGCAATGGTGCCAGCAGGTCCCACGGCTGCGAAGCCCACAGAGGCCCATCGAGGTCTCAGAGACGTTCAGCACCCAACGGTCCCCATAGCCCAGGCGCCCAAGCCGCAGAGCGGACGGTTGTGTGGACGTGAACACCGGGTAGACTTCCATGCAAGACGGCGCTACCCCGAAGGACGGCGCTCACTTTCTATGACGGTGTGAAAGCCCAACGTTGGCGGCTCCTGCAGTGTGAACGTGCTCCCCCCCACCCTGCCTCAGAGGCACGCGGGTGTAGACGCAGAGCCCAGGATGGAGGCTGCGCCCTTCCTACTTCCCTGCACGGCTTTCACGTCTACGCCCTGCTCACCAAGTCCATTTTTGCACCAATAAGGATTATCTGGGTTTAGAGAGTATGGGTTTCTTTTCTTCTCTATGCTTCTCTGTTTATTAAAATAAAAAACAAAACCTGTTAAATGTGACATAAAAATAGGCAGTGCACAGCTATTCCCAACTCTGCCAGCCCTCCCCACAGGTAGAAGAACACGGCTGAACGGGCCCAGAGTCGGGTCAAGGTCGGGGGATGAGCTCGGGGGCAGCCGGAGCCGAGACTGGGTGCAGGAGGCTCGGGAGCCCACAGACCCAGGGCAGGAAGCAGGTGTTAGGCGGGGCTCCTCCCATGCGAGTCAGCAGCCCGGTGGGTCGGGCCCTTGGTGCTGAGGCGGGAGCTGCCGGCAGGAGCACAGTCTTGCGTCCACGTGTCTGTGCATCGCACCGAGAAGGGGGCGCTGGGCTCTGCACCCAGGCACCTGCAGCCCCACCTGAGCAGGCTCGGGCACTGAACCGCGCTGCAGGCCAGCCACACTGTGCCTGGAAAGAGCCCGGGCCGCACCGAAAATGCTGCAGAGCTGGAGAGCCGCCGATGACCACGGACCCCGCAGGCTTGAGAGAACCACTGGCCACCATTCTCGAGAAAGCAGCAGCCTCACGCCGCTCCCTCCCGGGCCATGCGTCCCCGGCACAGCCAGAGCGCCGGGGACTCCTGGAGGCTCCCGGAGCAGCAGCAATAGTGGCCCCAGATGCATGCCGCACAGCGTCCTCCCTACAGTGGCCACTGTGGTTTCCTTCTGGTGCTGGGTGCCCCCTGACTGTGAATCACGCTGCTCCTTTCATGGCTGGCCACGCTGGCCCTTGGCTTCATTGGGGAAGCCACCACTTAAGGAAAGAAATCAGCGACAGGAAGACACAGCAAAGGGCATGATAATCTCTCAGCTGTACTCCTGAACCTGGGGCCATCAGTTAAATGTCTTGGCCACCAGCTGCCTCCCCTCCACAGAGCCAGCCAGCGGAGGCGATTCTGGGTGGGCACAGTGCCCGGGGGTCACATGGGACTGGTCAGGCGACAACTCAGCTGGTCTAGGAGAGGAGGGCTGAGGCCTGAGGGGCTGAGGGGGAGGCCCTGTCTTGAGTCCCCTGCTCCCCCGCAAAGGTCCACCACCAACACAGAGAGCCCGCCGTGTAGTCCTCAGGTGCAGGTGCCCAGGGGACAGGGAGGCACAGTGGCGACGGGGCAGGTGCAGGGCAGGACCCGGGCTCAGCTGAGGCCTCCGGGACCAGGGGCTGCACCCGTCCTCCCGCTAGAGCCGGTCTCTGTAAACCATCCAAGGCCACCCCGGAAAGGCCTTCCCTCCTGTGCTCAGCACAGAGTGGCTGTCGGCCTGCGGCAGCTCCCAGAACCAATGCAACAGGGGCTCCAAGGGGCAGAACCTGCGGAGAGGCAGGAGCTGAGCAGACTCTGGTGGGCGTGTTCCCAGGAAACCAGTGTGTTGCTGGGGCCCAGAGGTGTGAGAATCCAACCCCGCATGAGAACCTGCAGCACCAGCGGCCTGACCTTGGCGCAAGGCCCACATACCCATATCCTGGGCCCGGGGCCGAGGCTGGACATGGAGGGAGCGGGCAAGGGCACAGTTTACTACCTGAGTGGATCCAGGTGGCGTCTGGGGGACAGCAGTCTCCCCAGCAGCTGCAGGAGCTGGGAGCATCTGGCTGGCTTTCGTGAGCCCAGCATCTGCTGCAGAGCCAGTGGCCCTGGAGCAGGGGGTGGGGTGCAGTCAGAGGCTGCCATGGAGATGACCCAGCGCCACAGGGAGTGGGGTAAGCCCATGATGCCTGTAGGCTGCATGGAAACCGCCAGCTGTCACCTCCCACCCCTTCGCCCTACAGGCCCAGATGGCTCCCACTTCTCCCTGCACACTCCAAGGCTGTCCTAGCAGGCTCGGCCCAGCTCCCACCCCATCCAAAGGCCAGGGGTCCCGATGGAGAGGAGGGGCACGGCCACCTCCCGAGCACCAGAGGAAACAGGCCGGGACAGGTGAATGTGCGCACGGCACACAGCAGGGCCCGCTGGGCACAGACCGTGCCCCTCTGGTCACAGATTCTCCACATCCTGGGACGTGCTGCTGAGGCCTCTGCAGGCCCGCTGAAGGGAGGCATCTCCCCGACATAGGCACGCAGCCTCCAGGAGGAGACGAGGATCCAACGAGGCCCGAGACCACCCAGACCGCACTGGGGTTTGCAGGCTACAGGGGAAGCAGCTCACGGTGGGGAGCACGGAAGAGGCAGGCTCAGAGCCGTCGCCAGCAGACACCACACTGACCACGTGGGCCTTTGCCATCCAGATAAATAGTCCTAGAGGGCTGCTGCCCGGGGCCTGGGGCCCTGAGACCAGGGCTGCCTTCAGGGCACAGTCCCAGACCCGAGGTGCTGGGGTGTGCAGCGAACAAGATCCCCCCATACCTCTGACACGTGGGAATTGAGAAGCAGTGAAAACAACTAACAGACGTGGGGGAAAAGGAAAAACAAAAAAGAGTGCAGTTGTAGGCTTAAACCCAAACATACCAACACTTACATGAAAGTAAACGGATTAACAGTCCAGTTGAAAAGCTGACATTAGGGGCACCTGGGTGGCTCAGTGGGTTGAGCCTCTGCCTTGGGCTCAGGAGTGATCCCGGGGTCCTGGGATCCAGCCCTGCATCGGGCTCCCTGCTCAGCGAGGAGCCTGCTTCCCCCTCTCCCTCTGCCTGTTGCTCCTTCTGCTTGTGCTCACTCGCTCTCTCTGTGCCAAATAAATAAAATCTTAAAAAAGAAAAAGCAGGGACGCCTGGGTGGCTCAGTTGGTTAAGTGGCTGCCTTCGGCTCAGGTCATGATCCCGGCGTCCTGGGATCGAGTCCCACATCGGGCTCCTTGCTCAGCGGGAAGCCTGCTTCTCCCGCTGCCTCTGCCTGCCACTCTGTCTGCCTGTGCTCACGCTCTTTCTCTCCCCCTCTCTGACAAATAAATAAATTAAAAAAAAAAAAAAAGAAAAAGCAGAACTACTTCCTAGATGAGGTGAGAGTAAACAGGCAGAAAAGGACGTCTCCTGCAAATAGTAACCAAAAGAAAGCTAATATCAAAGTAGACTTGAGGCCACGAGCATCACCGGGATAGAGAGAGACATTTCATAATGGCCACAGTCCAGCCGTCGAGCAGACGCACATGCGCCCGGCACCAGAGCGAAAACTGTGAGGCCAAACCAGACAGAACAACGGGAAGAGACTGACGGACAGGGTTGGAGGTTTCCTCGTTCCTCTCCTGGTCACACAGAAAACACCAGCATCAGGAACAGAAGGGACGTGTCACTGCAGACGTTCGCAGGAAAATGACAACTTTATGCCAATGAAGTCAACAACTCAGCCCAAGTGGGCAAATGCCAGTCCTTGAAAGACAAAAATCACCAAACCTAACGTGGGAAGAAATGGAAAATCCACATACCCCATGTCTATTAAAGAAACTGAGTTTGTCAGTAAGATCTTCCCACAAAGAAAATGCTGGGCTCAGACGGCCTCGCCGGTGAACTTGAGCAAACACTGGAGAAACTCACGCAAACTCCCTCGGAAAACAGAGGAGGAAGGAGTCCCTCCAACTGTTTTCTGAAACCCGTGTAAACACGATCCCAGAACCAGATGATGGTGTCTCAGGAAAATAAAATCTGGACCAACAAGGACACAGGAATCACTGAAGACATATTAGCAAACTGAATTCGATAATAATTAAAGCCCAACTTAGTGACCCAAGACTGGGATTCTGTTCAAACACAGCGTAAGTCAGCACAGTGGCAAATAAAGGAGGAAAATCATGGGATCACCCGCGCAGGTAGAGGAAAAGCACTTGACAAAATTCAATGTCATTCATGATTTAAAACAAAAATCCCACCACACGAGGAAGAGAGACTTCCTCAGCCTGTTAAGGGCATCTTTGCAAAAGCCCAGCGGACAGGCCCTTGCTGGCGCAGTACGGAGCGCCCTCCCCAAGGTCGGAGCCGGGCGTCTGCTCTCCCGCGTCCGCTCGACTCCGCGCTGAGATCCCAGAACCTGCGCTAAGGCAGAAAGTTCCAGAAAGGGAGGAATGGCAGAGGTGTTCACAGATGACGCGATCCTGACACACAAAATCTGAGGATCCACAGATGAAACACCAGAGTGGTGAGGTCGGCAAGGTTTTAGGGTAGAGTCGATGTGCAACAATTTTTTAAGTTTATCATCATTATTATTATTGTTATTATTAGAAAAAAACAGGACTTTTTCATTCCCGTCACAAAGGCGGGTCTTCGCAGGATGAGGGAGGGGGTTCTGGGGGAGAGGAGGGTCCTACTCAGCAATGAGCAAGTTCTGCAGGACCACGACAGCCGAGTCCCCGCTCAGGAACACCGTGGAGCCGTGGCGGTCCTTGCTGACGGCGCTTGCTGCCCTCAGGGACTCGGTCCTCATCCTCCGGCGCCAGGCTGCGGGGGCTGTCAGAGGCCTGCACGCGCCCCAGAGGCTCCCCGCCGTCGCGGCAGCGGACGAGCACTACGGTGCTGGTGTTGACCTGACTGCGTGAGCACAGAGAGTGGACCCGGGCTCTTCCCGCCCTCCTCCCGCTCCTCTGGCTCCCGGGGACCCTCACGCTTGGGCTTGTTGCGGGGGCTCACGGTGGTAGCGGCCGCCCTCCCAGGTCAGTGCCGACTCCTCCGTGCTGCGTCTGCCCCTAATACCTCACTGTTTCACGTGGTGAGTGTGTAGGGATACATTCAGCACAACGTGTGAGGTTCTGCACGGAACATACGAAACACAGCAGAGAGCCAGGACCGGGATGGGCAGTGCGAGTTGCCGTGTTCATGGTTTGGAAGAATCAGAAGTCTAAGAAGTCCGTCCTCTCTGGACCGATGGACGGCTGCAGCGCAATCCCAGGCAGCGTTAGGGCCAGCATAGTTTAGGAACCGACAAACAGATTCTAATGTGTTTGTGGAGAGGCAGAATCCAGAATAGTCAAAACAATTTTGAGAAAGAAGAACAAAGCTGGAGGGCAAACACATCTGCTTCCCAGATGCTGCAGTAACCGTACGGTTGGCATCAGTGAGAAGACCAGAGAGACATCCCCACTGTAGAAGGAGGGGGGGGAGAGGAAGGAAGAGGAAGAGGGGAAAGGGCGAAGAGTGGAGAGAGGGAGGGAGGAAGAAAGATAAGAGAGAAGGGAGAGAGAAAGGAAGGAAGAAAGTGGAGGGAACCTCGACCCTTACTTCTTATCAATACAAAAATCAACATGAAACGGAACTTGAATGAAAATTAACGGATAAAGCTGTACAAGTTCTAGGAAAAAAACAAAGGAGAAAAATCTTTGTGACCAGGAATTGGGCAGATATTTCCTAGAAAAGACAAAAGAAGAGCAAACTAGGGCACCTGGGTGGCTCAGTCATTAACCATCTGCCTTCAGCTCAGGTGATATTCACAGTGTCCTGGGATCGAGACCCACGTCTGGCTCCCTGCTCAGCGAGGAGCCTGCTTCTCCCTCTCCCATTCCCCCTCCTTGTGTTCCCTCTCTCACTAAGTCCTTCTCTGTCAAAATAAATGGATAAAATCTAAAAAAAAAAAAAAGAAAAGAAAAGAAAAGAAAAGAAAAGAAAAGAACAAGATAATACATTAAAAAAAAAAAGATAAGCAAACTATAGAGGAAGAAATTTTGACTTCACCAAAATTAAAAACTTCTTGTTTTCCAAAATGTCCTTTAAGAACTGGAAAGGAATCAGATGCACAGCCCAGGCTCCCACACACCAGCCGCTCACATACCTGGATTAACCGCAGGAATGAGGAACTCTGGACAACAGAAATATTCCTCACTGGACTAAGTGGTGGTTACAGGACTGTATGTATTGTCAAAAGTCATTGAACAACATCCTTAAAAAGATAAATTTTACTTTACGTAAATTCAGAAAACTGAACTTAAAAATAAACTGTATTTCTAAGTGCCACGAATAAAAAGAAAATCTAAAAACTATAAAAATAATGCCACTTATGATAACATCAAATAAATATAAAATGCTTGGAAATAAAATTAGTAAAAGATATACAAGACCTGCACACTGTGTACTGTGTGTACTGCAACTACACAAGATCAGATATACCATGTTCATGGATCGGGGGACACGGTATTGGTAAGATGCCCATTTTCCCTATAATTGGTACACAGATTTAACATAACCCCGACAAAATCTCAGCAGACTTTTTTTGTAGCAAGTGGCAAGCTGATTTAAAATTTATATGGATATACAAAGGACACAGAATCGTCAAAATGATTTTGGGAAATGAACAAAGTTGGAAGACGTACACTATCTCTTTTCAAGATTTACTGTAACATCATCATAATAAAGA
The DNA here is from genome assembly GCA_004024625.1 of Mellivora capensis. Taxonomy (NCBI): domain Eukaryota; kingdom Metazoa; phylum Chordata; class Mammalia; order Carnivora; family Mustelidae; genus Mellivora; species Mellivora capensis. The sequence continues at coordinate 27,761 of PISX010004474.1, read as the reverse complement.
CAGTGTATCATTGGTATAAGGAAAGACAAAATGAGACCCCAGAAACAGACTCACACACGGAGATCAATGGACTTTTGACAAAGGCACCAAAGTGACCCAGTGAGGAAAAGAAAGTCTTTCAAGGGACGGCACTGGAATAACTGGTTATCCACATGGGAAAATTAAACATCCTACCTCGTGCTCTGCACAAAAATGAACGCAGAATTGGTCCTAGACCTCCACTTGACTTTAAGGTAGACTAAGATTTCAGAGCAGACGTAGAAATCACTAATCAAGAAAGGGGCTGCTCATCAAAACAGAGAGAAAGAACAGGCCAACCGCAGACTAGGAGAAAGTACGTCAACGCACCCATCAGAAGGCTGGAACCCGGAACGTCTACAGAACTCCTTCTAAAGAGCTCGGTGTTCACACAGAATTCCATGTGAGTAGTGCGCACACACACGCACACGCATGCACACACACATGATCTGGAGAAGGCAAGGGCTCAAAAAGACAGTATGCACACTAAGCTCACAAGTGGCCAATCAGCAAATGAAAAGTCATCCATATCATTAGTCGTCAGAGGGATGCAAATGTTCCTCACACCAAAATCTCTCTTTGTTCATCACTTTTGGAACACCCATCATCTGCCAATGTAAGAAGCATAATTTTCTTGATAATTGTACAGTTCTCCACGACAATTAGATCTGGCCGTGCCTGCTGGAGAGTTCCCGCAGGGCCTTTAAGATACCAGTTGGCCACCCTGCGGGCCAGCAAACACCTTCAGCCCAGACCTCACGAGCAGTCCAGGGCCCAGTCAGAGAGAACGGATCTGGGCCCTGAGCCCCTGCCTATTTCAGAACATTCCCTGAAAGGAGACCTGGCATGTGTGACACCCATCTGGTCAGAAAGATCCTGGCTGGGGCTGGTCTAACCATTTCTACATCAACTCATTTCCTCTTTCCACCCAGCTTAGTTAAATGCAACGAGCCTTTATTGAGCACCTACTATGTGCAAGGTCCAGGGGAGCCCAGGATGAAGACAACATGGCCCTGCCCTTGTGGCATTCTGAGAGCTGGGGAAAGATGCACACTCCCATGACAGGAAACTCCTACGGAGGGCCTCTATCTACTGTGCATGTGTGTGCACTCGTGCACACGCACAAACACACACGTGTGCACGTACACAGACCCATACTCATGTGCAAGGGCATCACCTCTAAACGGAAAGCCAGTCTCCTTGGCCAGGTTGCCGGTGCTGCCATCTGGGAGGCTGGCTTCCATGAGCTCCCAGGAAACCAAGAGCCCCTCGAGTCCTGAACCCACGGCCATGCCCACATCCCACGTGCGGTGCCCCAAGGGTCAGAGGCCTGGGCTGCTGGCAGGCCCCCAGGGACCACTGTCCGTGGGCGCTGGACCGCCGGCTCCCACCTCACGCCTCCCACGCCTCTCCGTCGCAGACGGGGTTCCCAGAGGGCGGCTCTACCTGCCGCGGGGCGTTATCTGCTCACTAAGGTGACAGCAGTGGCAACCGCCTCAGGAGCAAAGATGCTGCGAGATCGTGTAATTAACAGAGCCTCTCGGGACCTTTCAATTAATTCAGTCTACAGATGGGCCAACTCTTGCTCTCTGGAGTACCGCATTTCTTTAATTAAAAGGAATTTGAGATCATTTTGTAAAGGTCTTTTGGATTCCACTCAACACGCCCACGCAGGTCCGAAGCCAGGTGGCCCCGCCTGGCTCCGGGTTTCCAGGGTCCCCTCAGCTGTCTGGGCCTGCGGTGCTCTCACTCTAAGACTGCACACGCGGGCCTGAAGACACGTGTCATCACCGCGAGAGGGTGGGGCTCAGCTTCCCAAGGACTGTGGGCCCTGTGTCCCATGAAGTGAGGCGAGTCGCCTATACCTTGCCTCCCGGCCCCCTGGCACAGCCCCCAGGCCCGGCCCTGGAGACTCCAGGCCAGCGGAACTGCTGGAGGTGGTCAGCACAGCCTCCACACCCACCTGTGTGCACGAGACGCCCTATCCTAACCTCCCGCCCCAGATAGATGCCGGCCGTGGCAGACAGGCGGGTCTCGCCCTCCCCAGAGTCCCAACGTCTTCAGCACTGGGCCTTTCCAAGGCTCCCTCTGCGGGGGTCCTGCAGAGATGAAACTCCTCCAGGGCCCTCAGCCACTCCAGCTGCTTCTTAAAGACATAAGGAGCAAGAACATGCCGGACAGCTGCTTCCGAAGGCCGCCACAGCAAAGTCCGGCACGCCAGGCACGGTGCCTCCTACCTCCACAGGGAGGAGATGTCCCCGTGGAGTGGACGGCCAGGGCAGGCACAGCCCCAAACCTTGCGCGGCAAGCAGAGCCTCTTCCAGACTTGCGAGGCTCACGTGTGCTCGCACATGCAGAAGTACGTTCTGCCAGCCCCAGAGCCAGGGACCCCTAGGGATGCTCTGGGAGGAACACCAGACCCTCAGCCGTGCCTCGATGGCACTTCCCAGCCGGTGGCCTCAGAAAAATCATGGGTCGGCGCACCCACCAGTGAGTGCAGTGGTTCTCAGCTCGGGGCAGGGTTACCCTGGGCCACAGGTGGCAGTGCCTGGATGCCTGACTGACAGCCACAGAGGAGGGGGCGTCTGCTGCTGGCCCCCATGGGTGGAGGCCCAGATGCCACTAATGCCCTGTGGGCAGGGGACCACCCCCACCACACGGAATGGTCCGGGTCCTGACGTCCACGCTGCGGAGCTGGCCTGGCTTCAAGAGGCCCCCTGCCCCACCCAGTGCAGGGCAGCCCCCCGGCTCAGCCTGAGGACGTCCAGGGGATCCCGTGGGCGGAACCATGCCTTGCCAAGGCCCTGAAGACTTCTATGTGCCATGGACGGCCCCAGGAGGTGCCAGGACCCTCCACGGAGGGCGGCGGCCGTGGGCCTGGACACGAGGCTCACACCTGCTCATCAGCTGGGTTCCCGGCTCCTGTCAGATGGGCGTTTCATAACCCGCCCACACGCAGTGCTTCCAGCCTAATTCAGGGAAAGTGCTTTGGGGACACTTGCACCTGACTCTGCCGAAATTCATCCATCACACGTGGCCCAAAGGCAAGTGCGGTCAGTCCTCTACGTCCCCTTCCAGCAGCCGGGGCAGCCGCCCCCCCTCCCAGCCCACCACAGCCCCTGCCGGGATGCATCCTAAAGCCCGGCTTCCTGGGCTTGTCATTATGAGGAACCAGGCGACTTGACCTAGCGGCTCTGACAGCCCAGAACAGAAAGCCACCAGAGAAGATGGGACAGAGTGGTCAAGAGCAGAAGCCAGGGTGTGGCCACCACGAGGATCCTGTTGCTCCCGGCTGGGGAACCAGGGTCGCCCTGTGCCTGGTCCCCCAGGGGCCAGGACCCTCTCATCAGACACAAAGCTAAGGAGGAATGTTCCAGAAACAACAGACGAGCCGTACTGACAGCTCAGATGCACGCAAGCCAGAGACAGAAATGCCGTTCAAAGGGCCAGTGGCCACAGGGAGCAGGGGCAGGGCAGCGGGCATGGAGGGCCTGGTCAGGGTACCGCGCAGCAGTGGTCAGATGCGTGGGTTGGGAACATGGGGAGCCCGGGGAGGACGTGTGGCCCCAAGGAGGGGTCCAACCCTTGGGGCAACAGAGCTTGAGTTTGGAGGGGCCGAAAGTGAGAGTATGAGAGACATAAGTGGTGGCGTCGAGTCAGAGACTGGACAGAAAAGTCTGGAGCGTGGGAGGCAGGTCCGGCTGCAGATATAAATTTGGGAGTCGGCATATGGATGACATTTGAGGCGGCCAATGCGTGAGTGTAGCGAGACAGAGTTGAGAAAGAAGGACCGGCCGAGGGGCCGGGAAGAAGCCTGGAGGACGGTGTCTGGGAAACCACACGAAGGGAGGGGTCTTGGAGGGACCCAGGAGGGGTCCAGCATGCCAGGGGCTGCCGTGGGCCAGGGACGAGGAAGGCTGAAGACTGGATATTACGCTCAGCCACGTGGAGGGGACCTTCCCCAGAGTGTGGGGCCGCGGGCTCGCGGGAGGGTTTGCGGGAAACGGGAGCAACAGAGACACGGCCTCAAGCAGAGCATTCTCGGCACGGGAGAAAGGCCGCACGCCGTCTGTTCACTCCACAGACACATGTGGAAAGCCCTCAGGACGCCTGGCCCCACGGGACCCCCAGGGACACAAGAACACAGGGCTCAGCCCGGCCCACCTCAGGAGCCTGTGGCACAAGCAGCCAACAGCTATGAAGCACGGACTGAGCACAACACGCACTGGGGCTCAGCCCGGGCGCCCCCGAGCTGGACCTGCAGGCTCCACGTCCTCCCGTCAGCACCGGCACCAGGGACAGCTCCTCTCGCCATCGCAGAGCCTCGAGACGTCCGGGCCGGGAGGGCAGAGAGGCATTCTGTTGGGTCTGTTCCTAGGAATACAGTGCCGGGTTGTAGGTTCAGTGCTGCCCCCCAGCCAAAGACGGTGGACATGGTCTAAGGCTGATCAGGCTGGGTCCCTGTTTCTTGTACCGCTGGGGGCCTGGGGCATCTCAGCACGAGGGTGCTTGAAAGAACGGGTCACAGGTCTGGGCTGGGGGCGGGGGCACCCGCAGGGGTTGGGGCAGTGGGTCCACACTAGCTCTGGACGTGAGGGCTGCCCTCTCTCTGCCGTGGGGCACGTGTGAGTGTGCAGCTCCCACAGGGCCTGCGAGCAGTTTCCAGAGCAGCTGTGTGAACTCACGCTCCCTCTGCCTGTGGCCGCCAGAGTGGTGCGCTCTGAACACAGCCAGCTCGTGACGGGCCGACAGGTGCGTGAGGAGCTCAGACTGTGCTTTCCCAGGAGCCCAGGCCCTGGAGCCCAATAGGTCCTTCCCTGACAGAAGGACCGGGGCTCCCCGGAGAGCTGGCTGAGCGAAGGGCTGGGCCGGGGACCTACCTATTGTGCCAGAAGGAAGGAAGCACTCCGAAGGCTACAGCCATGGGGGTGTGCCGAGGACGGGGGCCCACTGAAGAGCTCCCGGGGGCCCATGCCGGAACAAGAGAAGAGAAAAGAACAGAGCCATACTGGATTATGACCCGAAGGGCAATGTAGTGGTGTGTGAGTGGGGAGAAGACAGATCTTCGCAGAATTCCAGAGCACTTACATAGAGGCCTCCTGTCACGGAGTGGAATGTGACACCCACCCGCGGTGACGTCCGTCCCAAAGATCATGCAGGGGGCCAGGACAGACCCCCGACAGGGGCGACTCCTGAAAAGCAACCTCAGCCCGGGGGGCCAAGGTCAACACACGCAGGGACCAGACGGACCTGCTGCTGTGTGGCCCCAGCTGCTTTTTCTGAGACCCCGGCGTAACCACCAGGAAAACCGCAGACAAGCCCTACAAAGCACCTGACCAGTCACCCTCAAAACCATCAAGGCCATCAAACAGAGGGATAGGCTGACACACCATCGTGGCCCAAGGAATGTCAGGAGAGACCACGGGGTGTCACGTGGGGCCTGGAACGGAGGAAGGCGAGTAAGTAAGCACTGGAAATCTGGATGAACTGTGAGCGTCACTCAGTCGTGACCGTTAATTCTATGTGTGAACCTCTCCTGCGCGCCTCTGGGGTATTTGCAGATGAAGTGGGCGCCGCGACCCGCGGGTTCAGTCAAGCAAAGCCCCAGCCCGGCGAGGGTGGGCATCAGGCCGTCCACCGAGGCCCTGACGGAGGAGGACGGAGGCTTCTCCCTTCGTTCCTGCCTCACCTTGGGGATAGCTCCGCGCAGCCCGCCGACGGAGAACTGCCCTCGCCTCGTTGGACCCGAGGCCTGCAGACAGCTGACCGGATGCCTGCAGGCCTCCCTGGCTGTGGGAGCCACCGACTCCTCGCAATAAGTGCCTCGACACACAGGCACACGTGCGCCCGAGCACCTGCTCTGCAGGTCTGCGCCCCCAGCGAGCCCCGGCTAGGATGCGACCTGTCACCACAGGAGGGCAGGGCCCTCCGGAGACAGCACCGGGACTCGCTGCTCCAGACTTGGCTCTAGGCCTACAAGATTCTAGAATAAGTTCATAAGGAGAAAGTTTTCAAAAAGCTGTACATGCTCTGGGTATGGGAGCGCGGCCGGGAGGCGGCAGACGGACGCACCGGGCTGTGGCCTCGGTGCTGAGATTACATAAGACACTGAACTTCCTCCTGTTTTTTCTTGTCACTTTTCATTATATAATAAAAAGCTATAAAGTAAAAAAAAAAAAAAAAAGGAAAGAAAGAAAGGATCATCCTGGCAACACTGTTGTAACAGGGAGGCCGTTAGTCTCCATGCCTGGTTGGCGGCCACCGGGGCGCGGTCAGCTCGCGGGGGCCAGGGGCACGCAGTCAGCACGGGGAGGCAGGATCGCTGGTCGCGCCCTCCCTAAGTCCCTAAGCACGGGTGGGCCTGGGTGGGCCTGGGCAGGCCGGGCGTGGCAGCGAGGGCCCACGTGGGCTGGGAGGGGGTTCCCCGCCACGGAGTGCATCCTGCGGGCTCCGTCCCCATGGCCCCTGCCTTGGCATCTGCACTGCCGACTTCCGGGGGGGCTTCAGCCGCTTAGTTTGGGGCCTTCTGATTGTCGTGGGTAAAGGGCACCAGGATCCAAATCACTGAGGCTCCACGGTCCAACTCCCAGTTCGACGACACGCCCTCGGAAAGAACCAGAGATGCCCCCCTGCCCCCCAGGCCTGGAGTCTCCCTTCTCAGCCACGGTCGCCCTGTAAGCCCCACAGCAGCCTCCCCACTGCAGCCTACCCGCCCTGTACCAGCGCCCGCCTGCTGCCCCGAGCACCTACAGGCTGCCCTGGGTTTCCAACTGCCAGACACCACCACAGGACCCCTAGCGCCAGCAGGTCACACGTGGGGACAGGGCTCCCTGTCTTTGAGATGTCCTTCCTTCCCGTGTCCCTGTACCCCACTCTCTCAGTCATGTGCTAACTTTGCAAATCATCCTTTCTGCCCGAGAAGCTAAAATGCAACTTCAGAAACACAAGATGACCTTGATTCTTGAAGAAAAAGAAAACAGGAATTGGGCCAACACAAACAGACATGGCCGAGGACAGCCGTGGGGGGGGGGGGGCTGGCAGCACAGGGGCCTTGGAAGCCAGGATGCTGGTGACTCGCTGGCAGAGTGTCCGTAACCCGGTAGGGACAGAAGTTCACAGCCTCCCGGCTTCTTGGGCCCCCTGTGTTTCCCCTCGGAGGCCTGAACCCAACTGTGTGTGTCCCAGGGTCTTCAGGGACTCGGAAACAGCGACCACTGCACCAGGTGCTGCTGGGTCTTCCTCTTGGCCACGCTGGCATCCCATGCGGCCCCAGGCTCGAGGTGGCCCAGAGGGAACTCACGCACCAGTGCCAGTGCAGGTGTGAGCCAGTGGTCCTGATGCCCTAAGAGGCCGGCCGGGTACCAGGGGCTTCTAGTTCATCCTGGCCCTCCCCTGCCCTGCCCTCCCCTGCCCTGTCCCACTCTCTCTGACAGCCAGCCCCTGCCAGCCACCCCCAGGGGCAGAGTCTTGGTGCTGTGCGTTCCCTCTCCTGAACCTGAGCTGGGCCAGGGACCCGCTGCAGCCCACGGAGTGTGGTGGAAGTGACACGGTGCCCATCCACGCCTCTCCCGTGCCTCGGCCTCAGTGCACCTGGTGTGGCGAGAGGAAGTCCCACTGCCCCACTGAGGAGTCCGGTGGACACGGAGAAGCCCCAAGACCACGGAGGACAGCTGCTGGTTTAAAATAAACCCACACAGTCTTTGGCATTCACTTCGAAGGGTGGAACCTGACCCCCTTGAGTGTGGGCCGGGCGTGGCGGCTGGGTGAGGACACATGGCCGAGGGTGGGGGTGACTGCACAGGACCGCGGAGTCTGGGTCCGAGAAGGCACCGGGGCCTCCTCCTCCGTCTCCCGGCTCGTGGAGAAGCTGGCCAACACAGCCTGAGGCCACGCAAGGACCTCCACGGAGAGGCCTGTGGTGGGGACCCGGCCTGGGAGCAGACCCCCCCCCCGAGCTGTGGGACAGTGCAGCCAGAGCTGACAGCCCCACGGGGACTGCGAGGGGACCCTGAGCCACAGGCACTGGGAGAGCCGCTCCCGGCCTAACGGCTCACAGAGACGGAGGGGACGGGACTGGAGCCATGAGGTGTAAGTGACAGAGAACAGGAAGAGACAACAGAGCGGACAGCGAGAACGAGAGCCCCAGGGACGTGACCCGGGGGCGCCGGGAGTGAGGACCCACGTTGGGGATGAGGATGCCGCCGCGGGGTCCTGGCTCTGCAGGGGTCACGAGCAGCAAGGAGACCCGCCCCAGGCCCCCCACCTGTCGTGAGAGACAAGAACAGGGGTTGCTGTGTCACTAGGTTTCAGGGCGGTTCATCACCAGGAAAATCTAAGGGTGCGGAGACCCTGCCCCCCCAGCCCTCTGCGGGAAGCTGGAGGGAAGGACATGGGCCAGCCAGGTGCCGGGGGCGGCGAGGGGCCTGGACGCGGAGCCCCGAGCGCACAGTAGACCCCTCCTCGCCTGCACAGGGTCACCGCCAAGGACAAGGAAACCCACGCTGGGAAGGCCACGAGCGTCCGAGCCGAGCCCGCTGCACTGACGGAAAGAAATGACAAACTCGTCTATTTCTTGCTTTTGCCACAAGTTGTGCCTTGTGCATACAAAGCATGAGGAGTCATGATGTGAATTCTGAAAGCAGAGCCCTTTCTAGAGTTGACTTTCTAAATCACTGTGAGAAAGTGAATGTACTCAGCTCCTATTTTTAATAAATGGGGGGCGACAGCGACTCCCACCCACACCTCTCCCGGCTTTGGAACCTAAATAACATCCCCAGGGTTTTCACAGGAGCGACACGGGCCTGCGCCTGAGCCACCGCGCTGGGGGCCGTCCGTGGGTTCCGTGTCACCTCGGGGGAAACGTGGGCCAGGAGGGGCGGCCCTTCTCTCGGCTGAGTGGGGCAAGCCGGGCGGGCGCCCCGGCTGCCCTCTGCCCTCGGCCACACCGACAGCGGCCGGCTGCCTCGTTTTTTAAAATAATAGATTTTAGGTCAATGACAGAACATTTTTTAGTGAAGCAGGCATCCCAGATTTTAAAAATAACAATAATTTTATTAATTACAGTTTCTCTCAAATCATCTCAAATTCTGGTCATTAAAATCATTCAGCATTTGGATCCAGCCGGTGTCTGGGGAAGGGAAGTGCGCCTGGCACGTCCTGCGGGGCGCCCGGCCAGCTCGCCGCCTGGGGGAGGGCACACCCCCACACCCCAAGACGAGCTTGGCACGGCGATGCCATCGGGGGAAGACGTATCGATCCCCCCAACGGATGGGGCGGGGTGGAGAGGGCCTGCCTGCTGAGGACCGCAAGGTCTAGCCATTGCTTGGCGCATTGGCCAGGAGCAAGAGCGGCCACGAAAGCCTTATGTTTATCTGTGGCCACACACGGACTGCAGCGGGGCGGGCATGAAGAGACGCACGTGGAACATAGCTCCAAGGGGGGCAGGACAGTGTGGACAGGAAGGAGGAACGACCCCAGGCGGGAGGTCCGGTCTTTCACGAAGCTGAGTGTCGAACTGGACTGAGCTTCCTACGGTCAGGGAACTGAGCACATGCCCTTGAAATAAGAACCGACGTGTTCTCAGGAGGGCCCGAGCGGCTGCCGGGGCCCCCAGGAGGACAGACCGTCCCCATCAGCCCCTCAGGAGGCCCTCGGGCTGGGGCTGGGGCTAGGGCTGGACCCACCGGGCCTGAGCGCCCTCCAAGGGGCCAGCTCTGGGACAAGCGTCCCCACAGCCCTCAGCCACACGCCGCTGGCCACACTCACACCCGCAGCCCTGGGGCGGGGGGGTCGGAGGAAAGATGCCAGGTCCTCACTGGCAATGAGGGAGACCACGGAACGTGCAGTGGTTTCGTGTACAAACCAGAGACAGGGTGCCATGCCCTGCCCGCAGCTTCACACAGAGCGCCAGCACGTCCGCAGAGGACCAGGGCGCGTGGGGGTTCCCCATCCAACGCCCGTCGCCCTGCACACCGAGCCCCGGGGGTCCTGCCCTCCACAGCCGCACCAGCTGTGCATCTGCTCAGCCCTCCCGACTCGGAGGACGGGCAGTGGGGACGTCTGGACCCCACCCAGACCTGCTGAATCAGAATCCCCCCGTTCCCTGGGGACCCTTGATGGCCGGAGACCCTGCTTGGGCGGCCCTGACCCTGTGCAGAACAAGCACTTCTCCGCGGCTTTGCTTCCCTCAGACCAGCAGCCCCACAGAGAAGCCCTGAGCAAAAGTGACCCCCATTGCATTGACATTACTTCTCGACTGGAAAGCTGGGTGGTTAAATTTTTAAAAGAAAAATCAGCTTATTTTTAGCACTTTAAAACACACAACCAGGTGGACAAGCGTGCAGAGCTGACGCGACAGTAGGTCCCAAGTCCATTTTAGGACGAGCCTTGTGAGCTGTGGGGAGAGAAACACCTTGAGTTCCTCCGGGACCCAGAAACCCAGGGATGGACACCCAAGGGGGCTTTCCCCAGGGACCGCATGCCCTCCTACCCAGCCAGAGCCCACATCACCACCACCACACCAAGGGCCTCGGCACCATTCCTGCCGGCTGGTAAAGGACCCCACAGCCTACAGCCACCAGGCTTCTGACCAATGAGGGAGACCTACAGTGTGGGGAGGGGGTGGGAACCACCATTAGTCCCAGTCTGGGCCCCACAGAAAACCGCCACCGCGTCGGGAGGGAAGGAAACAGGCTCCTAATAACCAGGGGCCAGACTGGCCCAGAAATGAGGGCCCCATCAGCACCGTGGGGCCAGCCACACGTGCGCCCAGACACTCTGCTCGGGCCTGCGAGCTCTAGGGACCCCCAAGAGAGGGGCGCATCACCTCGCAGGCACCGACCATCCTTCCTTGCCGGTCGACGACCGAGTGCCCAGCGAGGTCGAGCGAAGCTGCTCGACCCCAGGAACCAGCAAGGTCGCAGCACCGCGGCCTTTCCGGACGGGAGTTTCGGAAAGAAGGTACGCCGTCATCCCAGCCCTGACCGGCGCGACGTGCGGCGCGCGAGGAGGTCCTGCTCACGGTCCAACAAAACCAGCAACCGACGCACAGTACCGGACATTTCCAATGTAGAAACAGCCTAATGTGCTCGACCTCGGAAAGCGGGGCCCCGGCAAGAAGACCCTCGGCTGCGGGCATTCCAGACTCACTGGAAGCTTCCACGTACGCAGCAGTAGGAGGGGCACACCCAGGCTTGTCAACGGGGAACGGCACAGGAGTAACGGGACACCACGGCCGGAAACTGCCGGAAAGGAAGCTATTGATGAATCTGACCACGTGAATATTAAACACATCCATACCCAAAACCCTAGCAGCACTGCAAGACAGACGGCACACGTGCGCGGGGGGGGTGGGGAGGGGCCATCGGGGGCTTTGTGGACCCAGAACGGGGCAAAGACACCGGGCGCCACGGTCCCCGCAGGAAGCACGGGCTCGGGTGGGCGCCAGTAATCCACAGAGACAGACGCCCGATGTGAGAAGCGAAGAGACCCTAGGTCCCACCAGTAGCGGGAGAAACTCAAAGTGCTCGTATAACCCTTTTACCTTCCAGACCATTAGAAATTTAAAGTACCGCTAGCAGCCAGAGCCAGTGGGGGTTCAGGGAAGCCTGAACATGCCCGGATCGAGCGGGGCTGGCTCTGCGTCCCCACCACTCCACGCTCTGCCCTCGGTGCCCCTCACCCGGGCCCCTCCCTTCTGCTGCCCGGTCCCCCACGGCCCCCTGGGTCTGCGCACAGCAGCCACATCCTCCGGGGCCGTCATGGAGGGCACACCCAGGACAGCCCCCTGCGCGCAGACGGGCCGTTCCTCAGGACACCAGCAGGTCAGCTGTGTCAAGATGTGGTCCGTGGACACACTTCGGGGGCAGCAAGGTCATCCATACCTGCAGGACCCTGGACGCCCAGGGATGCTTATTGCTTGGTTGTTTGTGATATTCAGGAAAGTAGAAACACCCCAGTGTCCCATGGCAGGAAAGGAAGGAAGCAGAGAACGTTACGTCTACACCGAGGAAGGCTGAAGGGCAGGGACTCAGCCCTGGCCACCGGTCAGAACCACCAGCCTGACAAGATAGGGGTGCGGAGCTCCACCCCCGCGGGAATTCCTGGGGGGTGGGGACCAGGCAGCCACAGTTTCGGGGGCGCCATGGAGTGGAGCTCCCAGCCAGCTCTGAGGGCTTCTCGTGGGAACCCAGCCAGCAAATGCTACGGATCCAGCAGATGCCGGCAGCATCCCACTAGGTAAGAAAGCAGGTTACGACCCAACCACGTATGGAACGCGATCCATTTCTGCATCAGAGGGAAAAAGTGTGTTTCTCCATGGCTGGACGTGTGAGAACATCCCTAGAGCAAAGCCGCAGAAGACGCTCACTGACACGTTCACCACAGAGTGTCTCGGTGCTAACCCTATGCGTCTGGACTCTCCTATTTAGGACAATTGTAGGAAAAACAGGAAAGCATGCACATGTACACATCTTCATGCTTCTGGAATTAGGAGTAAACAAAGGATTTATTTATTTTTTTACTTTGACATTTTAAGAAAGGTGACTTGAGAATCTGGCGGCCCCCCGTCCCGGTGTGCCGTCCGCCCACCCAACAGACCCAGGCCAGGCGTATTGGCCTTCAAGGGCTCCCTTATGCCCAGTCCTTTCTCGGGGAGCAAACCTCGCGGAGATTAGTCGCCCCCCCAACTAGGAAGCTAACGTCACTTGGCTTTGAGTGCTGATATGACTATGGAGAAGGGCGGGCGCCCCAGCCTCATACCACACGGGGACGCCGCGACCGTGAGACACGAAGGGGCTCACACAGAAGTGCGGCTCCAGGGCAAGGCCACCGAGGCAGGGCAGGTCCCCAGGCAGGCTCGGATCCACAGCTCCCAGAAGCCGGCGAGGGATGGGACCGGAGGAGGCATGGCATCAGGGGGAGCAGGGAAAGGTGCCCCTGGTTCCAGCATGAGACAGAGACGCAGAGACCGCACCACGCCCGGGCCCCGCCAAGCAAGCATGGGGCTCTAGACCCCGGGGGACTGACAGGGACGAGGACACCCGTGTATCACAACCACGCTGCTCAGCTGGGATTTACCTGGTGCTCTGTGAAACTGCCCTTCTTTTACCCTTTTCTCTGCATACCCAACTTGATATATTAATTGGGAGTTTTAATCCAAAAAATTCATCAGAAGGTCTTCCGTCGCCATAGCAACTGTGCAGTCCCAGTAAATGCTCCTCTCCGGCACCGGCTCCGCGCTGCGGCCTCTTCAAGCCGGCTTGACAGTGACAGTGGCAGGAGAAATGCGACCCCTGCCTGGACGGGCTGGGCGGGGGACTTCACACCCGGCCAGAAGGGAGCTGGGGCTCAGGGAACACCGCCTGCCTCCCTGACTCTCCCTCCTCCACCCCAAACCCCATTCCTTTCCTCTGAATAAACCCCCGGCCCTCCGCAGGCCTGTGCTGGGATGCTAGAGCCATAGCGCCCCGACATGACACGCACACATGGAACAAAGCGCCGGGCTGCCGAGCCCAACCTCACCACGCAAGCCTGGAGGAGTCCCAACGGGGCGTTCAATTTGGGGATGTGGCCGCCGTGCCAAGGGATGGGCACGTAACTGATGGTCATGTGTGCCAGAGAGCGAGCACCTGTAGCCAGAGTCAGCCCCCACTCCCCCACGCCCGGAGCGGCTGCTGCGTCCGCCGTCCGACTCCAGGCCCAGACAGGGGCGGGGGGATGTGCTGAAGAATTCCCAAATCGGACTGTGAGCAGTACCAACAGAGTCTGTGCTCTTTTTGCCTTTTTAATCATCATTGAAATGTGAGCCATAACACACCATGAGCAAATAGAAAAATCCCACGTTAAAAAGCTGAGGCAGCCGCGTGCAACATTGATTTCTCTTTCTCCACATTCTCTGCCTGGGAGAGCACAAGGCTAAGGCATGGAAAGACTGGCCAGCTCTTGGCTGACACCAGCAAGCGCTGAACTCAGATGCGTCTCTCAGACATTTTCTCATCACGCAGCCAGAGGACTCCCGATCAGTTCCTAACGCACCCTGGGCTTTCTTTACTCGGGATATTTATGTTCAAACAAAAATGCACAGCATAGGAACAGTCACAGCACTGGGTTCTGCTGCCCCAGAGCTCAGAACACAGTGACAGGCGGACCCCAGACACTCTGGACTGATGTGGCGGGTCGCAGATGCCCCTCCCTACTGACCGTGGCCAGGCTGAGCAGCCCAGCACCCCCTGGGCAGCCCAAGGCAGCCTCTCCATTGCTCCAGTGACCACCCGGGCACGGCCTGCACATTCACCACCACTGGCCTGCGGTGGCACTACTGTGATTTCCTAAAAGGTTTAAATTATTTATCAGAATAAATAGCTTGTCCCCCTGTGTGGAGCTGTGCTCTAAAATTATAAAAGACCCATCATACCTTTGCAGGCTGCCTACGGATGAAAAATGCATATTTCAACTATTTTAAGAAAATGTCAAAAAAACATCAAATGTGTCATCCTTGTACCATTTAAATTATCTGCACGACATCTGTAGAAAAGAGCTGTATGTTTGCGTGTGAATATATGCCAGGGCCCCAGAGGCGGACCCTCCCTGCCGTCGTTGCCACGTCGAAGGTGGCCTGTCACTGCCTTCTGCAGGCGCCCCCTCCTCCAGAGATGCGCGTGGGTGGTCGGGGTCAGGTGCTCTCCCTGCCGGAGGACCTGAGCCGAAGTTCTCAAAGGGAGTTCCCAAAGGGCAGGTCTCGGCACAGAGGCAAAGCCATCTCCGCCCACGACACACCGTTCCGCAGACCGAGAGCTCCCGGGGCGAGGCCGGGCCACCTGTGGGCACGCACCTCTCTTGGGAAGCGGGCACTCCGCGGAGCAGGGCAGACCGGCCGCGCGCGCCCCGACAGGAGCACGAACGCAGGCGGCCGTGGCCGCGGTGGGCAGCTAAGGCCGGACCACTCCGGCCACGGACCCTCACCCCGCAGGGCGGGCCGCCGCCGGACACGCAGGACGCAGGCCGGAGCCCCGGCGCGCGTGGGCACCGCACGCACCGCCCGCGAGTTTCCTCGGAAACCGAGACGCCCGGGGACGCCCCCCCACCCCCACCCCGGCGGGTCGCGGTGTCCCCGCGCGAGGAAATCCTGCGGCCGCGGCGCCCCTGCGAGAGCGCCGCGGGGCCCCCGCGCTGTCCCCGGAGCGGCCCGGGGCCCCCGCCTGCGGCCGCACTCACCGTCCTCCTTGTCGTCAAACACCGGCCTCCGCGCCGCGGCCGCCGACATGGACGAGCCCATCCGCTTCTTCCACTTGCTCCACGGGAACAGGGGGC
This sequence comes from Mellivora capensis, assembly GCA_004024625.1. NCBI lineage: Eukaryota > Metazoa > Chordata > Mammalia > Carnivora > Mustelidae > Mellivora > Mellivora capensis. The sequence continues at coordinate 12,434 of PISX010004474.1, read as the reverse complement.
GCGGCTGCGCGCGGGCATCGCTCGCGTCCCGGGCCCGGGGCTGGCCGGCGGCGGGCGGCGGCGGGGCCGGGGTCGCGTCGGGGCCGGAGGGGCGCGCGCGGCTGGGGGGCGGCGAGCCGGGGGGCGCCGCCGCGCTGCTGCCCCTGCGCTCCGCGCCGCTCCTCATGGCCGGGCCGGGGTGCGCGCCGCGGCCGGAGCCGAGGACATGGCCCGCCCGCCGTGCGCGGAGCGGGAGCGGGAGCGGCTGGCAGCGCTGGCCGTGCGCCCCGGCCTCGGCGCTGGCGGGTCCTGGCTGCGGGGCGGGTGCCGCCGACTGCCGGCGCGCGGGGGTGGGGCCGGGGCGGAGTCGGGGCGGGGCCGAGCGCGGGGGGTGGGGCGGGGCGGGGCGGAGACCCGGCGGGAAGGCGCGGGGGGTGGCGCGCCGCGCGGGGGTCCCACCGCCCAACTGGAGGGGGCTGGTCCGCGCGGACACTGGGGCCGCAACACCGCCTAGGAGGCGGAGACAAGAGCGAGGAAGGGGAGGGCACGATTCCCTCCGGGCATCCCGGGGACCCCAAGGGATGGGAAGGGCGTTGGAGACTCAGGGCCCCCGTTGGGTCTCCCCGCGCCCGCGCCTTCGCGAACAAAGCCGGATGCGGGGCGGCTTTCAACTTTATCCTGCGGCTCTGCGCTTCGCGAGGCCGCGCGCCGGGCCGGGGAAGGGGCGCGGGGAAACGGCCGCGCGGAGGCCGAGGCTGGGCTGGGGTCGGCGCGTGCGGGCGGGAAGTCCCGGCCGGATGTCCAGCGCGCCCTGCGGCTGAGCCCGGGGAGGAACGCGGGCGGCGGGCGGGGCGGGCCCCCGCGGGGAGCCCGGCTGCGGGCGCGCGCACACTCACGCTCTCGTGCACCCGCGCTCCCGAGGTCTCCTTGGCTGGGTCCCCCGGGTCCTGCCAGTGAGGCCGCCGGACACCGAGCCGGAACAGGAGTCCCTGGCCCGTGTACACGCCGCCGGCCCTCCCAGGAACCGTGCGTCCGAGTTGACCAGAGTCCCCTGGCCCGGCCCGGGTCCGACAGGGGCCTCGGCGCGGACCGCTGGGTCCTCCACGGCCTTCGCGGTGTTTGGCGCGGCGCGAGGTGCGGTTTGGCCCCCGCGAGCCCCCCCGCCCCCGCTCGCACGGCCACGGGAAACCGCGGGAGCAAAGCGCTCAGCACAGCCGGGGCCCCAGGAGACGCCTTCCGCATGGCCTGGCTCCCTGCGCGCTGGACCTCGTCACGAAGAATGTCGTCTGTGATGGGCTCACTTGTGGAAGCCTTAGATTCTGCCGCGCAGGCAGGCCCAGAGCCGGGCGTTGCTTCCTCCTGCCCCCGCCTCCGCCCCCGCCCGGTGAAATCCTGGAAGGGCCTCCTGCTTCCCCGGGCGACAGCGGATCCCCCTGCGGATCTCCCATACCGCGGACCCCGCTTCCGTGCACACCCTTCAGCCACCCTGGGCTCTGCCCTGACCTCACAGCCCCTCTCCTGGCTCGACCCCCTCACCCCAGCTCACGGTACTCAGTCCCCATGGTCCCCACTCTGGTCTCTTTTCATGGAAAGCTATGCTCACCCCACCTTTGAAATTCCGTGTGGCTCCTTGACCTGCTTGATCTATGAGATGTGAGCAGAGGTGATCTGTTATTTCTGGGCCAGTGCTGGCCTGGCTAAGAGGGAGCCCGCATCACTTGGGCCCACCTGCAGACCAGACTCAGATGTGCGAGGTAAGCCATGGGGGGGGCGGAGCAGTCAGTTACTTTGATGGGAGCAGAACCTAGGTTAGTGCCACTGACCATCTACCGACTGCCTGGCCCAACACCTGCGCATACTCTCTCTGGACATAAAGGCCCCCCGGATTGGGCTCAGCCTCCCTCCCAGGAGCCCCAGCCAGCAGCTCTGGTCCAGGGCTCCCCTGCACAGTTGCGATTTGCCAGTCGTGGGGCTGACAGAGCAGGTGCCCTGCAGGAATTCATCCTGCGGGAGCGAAAGCAGAAAGGTGTTTGGGAAGGGGGCAGTGAGGCGGGGGCTATGCTTGGAGCCGCTGTCACCCAGGGCTGCACATCAGAATTCCCCCAAACGGGGCGTCTGGGTGGCTCAGTGGGTTAAAGCCTCTGCCTTCGGCTCAGGTCATGATCCCGGGGTCCTGGGATCGAGCCCCGCATCGGGCTCTCTGCTCAGCAAGGAGCCTGCTTCCCCCTCTCTCTCTGCCTGCCTCTCTGCCTACTTGTGATTTCTGTCTGTCAAATAAATAAAATCTTAAAAAAAAAAAAAGAATTCCCCCAAACCCACAGCAGCCTCGGCTTGTCCAGAGCGAACTGACCACGTTTCATGTCCTTCCCAGACCGTCTAGACGGGCAGAAACCAAATAAAAAGGTATAACCAGCCCCCTTGCCCCCTAGAGGAAACAAAAGACAAGACTTTGTTTTTTAAAAAGATTTTATTTGAGAGAGAGAGAGAATGAGCCGTAGGGAGAGGCAAAGGGGGAGAGAAAGAGAAGCAGATTCCCTACTGAGCAGGACCTAGAAACCATGACCTGAGCCGAAGGCAGATGCCCAACCAACCTCACCACCCAGGCGCTCTAAGACAAGACTTTAGAAAGAAAAAAAAATATTAATGCCTTCAGAAAGCGGCTGGAAAATTTACAGGGGCCATTGGAGAGCCTGAGGGCTTGTAGGTAACAGGGAGCACAAGGGGCAGGGCCACTGAGGGGTGGGGGAGGAGCAGTGGAGCCACAGGGCGACCTCCAGCAGCGGGCAGTTGGGCAGGAATAGTCCTTTTCCGGAAGTGACCAGGACTCTTGTCACACAGGCACCAGGCTCAACACAAAACAGTGAGGAGACCAGCAGAGATGAGTGGGGACATCTGCACAGTGAAGTAGGAGCCCCAAATGCCCAACCAGGCACTCGCCCCAGGGTCAGGCCCCGGGAAGAATCCCCTCAGAGACACTGAGCGCCTCTCAGACACTGTGCCCCAGAGTGATGGGTCCCTCACCCGCCCCAGCAGAAACGAGCAGGAACCAGCTCTTATCAGGGGCCTGTAGCTGCCCTCGGGGCTCAGGTCACGGCTCTGTCCGGGAGACCCCCTGTGCCTGGCCATGGCGCAGGGTCCCAGGAAGCCCGAGGATTGGATATGCAAGCTGGAGCAGGTGCCCAGAGGGGACAGGAGGCAGAACGTCTGGGCGCTGCCTCACCCGCAGGCAGACCAGGTCGCTGCAGCCATAAGGTGACCGTGGAGTTCAGGAGAGGCTGGAATGGCGCCGGCTGTGAGTGGAAAGGGGCAGTGAGGCCAACAGAATGTCCCTGGGCACCGTCGCTGCTAACACTGGTCAGGAACAGAAGCCAGCTCAGGGCCTGCTGTCCCGTCCCGGTGACGGGGTACTGCCGAGGACTCAGTACCAGATAAACATGCCTACCACATCAAGCATGTGGGAACGCACCCGGGATCGTGGGTGGCGAACGATAACGGGGCCACTTCATGGGGTGGCTGGGCAGGGTTCTGAGACTTGAGCACACACCAGCAGCCCTCCGAAGGCCTGTGGCCTGGAGCCGAGGACGCTGGCCCCGAGGCGGGAACAAGCCGGCGTGCAAGCACGCAAAGGAGGGGCCCGGGTCACTGGGGGACAGTGAGTGCCCCTGAGACAGGGAACGCAGAACAGCTGGGGCTCGATTTTGTATTCGAGGCTCAGTCTCTGAAGCCCAAGCACAAACGTGCCTTGGTCTAATCTGTCCAAAAAAGCACTGAGTCGGGAGCGGCCATATAGCTGGGGCCCAGCCCTGCCTCCAGTTCTCAGGTGGGTTTCGTCTGAGGTCACCGTGGTGACATTGACACTTGGCCGCATCTTCGGGGAAAGCCCTTTGATCAGACTCCGCTCAGACTGCCTGACTCGCGGGTGTGGTTTCCGGCTGGGGCGATACCCGAGCGGCCTGGGAATCGGGCGGCAGAAGCTCCACGGGATTCCAGTCCTGGCGCTCACCCGTGTGTGTGGGGCCCACAGCCAGCCTCCTCCCTGGCAGGCAGTGGGAACCAGGGGCCATCAGCCCTGGAGCTGCTGGGGGAGGGAGGCAGGGCCTTGGGAACTGAGTGCTGGGACCACTGGCTGCTGGTGACAGGGCTGGTTCTGGAGGTCCTGGGGCTGCCCGGCTCCAAAGACTCCAGAGAATAATGAGGCGTAGGAGGAGCCGCACCGCGTCCCGGACGGGCCCCTCCACTGCGGTACTAGGTCCGAAGCAGAGACTCCGAGTGTAAGGCGCCGGTTTGCACACCGGTTCCCAGGGCTGCCTGAACAGAGCAGCACAAAGTGGGGCCGGAAATGGATTCCTGCGCAGCTCTGGAGGCCGGAAGTCTGAGATGGAGGCCGTGACCCGGCTGCTTCCTTCTGGACGTCCTGAGAGAGAGCCCGTCCCACCTCCGGGCTTCTGGCAGCTCCTGACGATCCTGGTGTCCCTTGGCTTGCAAAGGTGTCCCTCTAGTCTCGCCTCCCTCGAGACATCCCATTACATCTGTGTGTCCTTGTCCTTTCTTCCCTTATAAGGACATTTGCGGTAGGATTTAGGGCCCACCTTGATGCAGAATGATAGCAGCTTGAGATCCTAACCTTAACTACAGTTCTTGACTGCAAAGCCCTCTTTCCAAACAAGGTCCCGTTCATAGGTTCTGGGTGGACCTTTTGGGGGGCCCACCATTAAACCTGCCAGAGTCCACCCTTTGGTCCCCCAACATCTGTGTCCATGCCGTGGGCAGAACACACCCCTCGTGTCCCACCCCGCAAAGCCTCAGCACCGCGGTTCTGAACTCCAGGCCCACAAGCCACCTAAGTGCTCATGAGCCCCAAGCGTCACCTGACTCAGGTGCGAGTGAGACTCTGGGCGAGGCCCGTCCCTGCTTCCACAGTGCCCAAGCACAGGACAGACGTTTCCATCCCAGAAAAAGAAACTGAAGGAATGAAGGAATGAAGGAGTCCCCATTCCCAGGGAAATTCAAGCTCCTGCAGGGAAGCTTCGGTTAAGTTCCAAGGCCCAGGGAGAATCCTCTCTCACCAGACACGCCACCCCTGGGGCCATCTTCCTTCCTCCTGACAGGCCGCGCGTCCTTGCCGCTCCGGGGCGCCACCAGCCGCTGTCCCGCTCTAGAGCTGCACGCGTCTCGTAGCAACCTCCTGCATCCTGGAACTCTTCCTCCCAGTGCCAGCTGGAGGGCTTCTGCTGGTCCAGTGTTCTCAAGGGCCTGGTGTGTGTCCCACCGCACAGGCGGGCCCTCCGCGGACCTTCCCCTCCACCACCCCACCTGTACCCCTGGGTTCCGCTGAGACTCTTTTCAGAATACGCTTTTCCGACAGTCCATTTCCCAATTCTAGTATTCTCTGCAATCTGGATAGGCCAAGAACCTCCCAGGTCATTAGGGGCTGGCTCATTTTTGCTTAAGAGACATTCCTCAGGGATGCCTGGGCGGCTCAGTCGGTCAGCTGCCTGCCTTCAGCTCCGGTCCTGATCCCGGGGTCCTGGGGTCGAGCCCCGCATCCGGTTCCTTGCTCAGTGGGGAGCCCACTTCCCCCTCTGCCCCTCCCCCTATTCGTGCTCATTCTCTCTCTCAAATAAATAAATTAAATCTTTAAGGAAAAAGAGAGAGAGAGAACTTCCTCAGTTTACCTCTTTTCTCTGGGCAGCAAGAGGAACGCAACCCGCACCTCTACAATGCACTCGGCTCGGCCAGGTCCATCCTCGCCCAACGTCAGGACGCAGTTCAGTCAAGGTCTCTGCCGCTTTATAACCAGGTTCTCTTTTGCTCTGGTTTCCATAGCACGTTCCTGGTTCTCATCCGAGACCTCGCCGCCTCACCCCCTTTAACGCGCACACGTCCGCCCACAACGTGGTCGTGGTGATGTGTGTGTCCCCTAAGATAACAGCCCTTACTTCCTCTGAGCTCCCGCCAGCCGACCTCAAGGAGCCATATTTCCACTGTCCGTCCAGAGCAGTCCGCTGGTTGCTGGGACCCACCCAGATCACGCAGGGGGACCTGCTTGGTTTAGACCCAGCTGACGGCAGGTGCCGGCCACCTCTCTGTGGCACAGGTTGCCACGCATCTTCACAGAAGCGCCCGGCTTAGCGCCCGGTTAAATAGCTCCAAGCCTAGTGGACACCTAAAATGAACCATGACAGCTGTGTTAGAGTGCGGTGGGAGGAAGAGGGACCGTGAGAGTCAGATGGGGACATCTGGGCAGACCTAGCTAAGGTGAACGCTGAACCCCGAAATGTCCCGGAGCCTCCCTTACTGGCAGGAGCAACCCTTCCCTCCCCCTGTGCACAGAAGCTACTGGGCGGTTGCACCTGAGACCGGTGTGTCTCAAGCTGACGCTGTTTTCAAGACCCCTTCACACCGCCCATTGCCCAAAGGCCCCTAAGAGTCAGACGGTCAGATGGTCAGGAGACCCCAGAGCACCGACGGACAAGTACAAAGACTGCTCCAGGGGGACAGAGCCTTCATGCAGAGAGAGAGAGAGAGAGAGAGAGAGAGAGAAGCTCCCCCCTCTGCAGCCAGGAGCAGAAGTCAGAGCGGAGTCTAGAGGCGTGGGCCCAGGGAGGAGGAAGTAAGGCTCAGGAGGGCCAAACCCACTGACCCGGGTTTAACACGGACGTAGTAGATCTGAGCACCTGGAGGCAGCTTTGATCACCGCCCAGGCTGGGTGAGGCGGGGCTGGACTCCAAGGCGGCCTTCTGCAGGTGCTCCGCCCTCGGGGGTGCCCCGCAAGGACAACAGCAGTGGCCCCCTGGAGGGTTCCAAAAATGGAGACTCTCGGGCCCCACCCCAAACCTGCTGAGTCAGAGTATACACTTTAAAAATCTGCATTTTAAGTGTGAATGTCTTCACATTAAAGTTTGAGAAGCATGGCCTAAAGAAGGCGGCTAACAGCTCAGGGTACAGTGGACTGACCCCAACTCGCCCCCCCTGCCTCCCCGCCCCCGCCGTGAGAACTCCTGCCCACTCGCTCCCTTCCCTAATGTTGTGGTGAGATGTTCCCGAGCCCCCAGGGAGCTCCGTGTGTCTGTCCTCTGGGGACTGGAGATGGCTGTGGGGTGCTGCAGTGGACTGGAGTTCCCGGGCTTCAGCGGTGACAGTGAGAACCGGGGTGGGGTCAGCTGCTAGTTCCCGCGGCGAGACCACCATGATCACCCCAGGACAGAGATGCAGCCAGATATCTGACCCACACGGGCTGACGGCAACTCTCGGTCGACCACAGAGTCCCTAGAAATGGGCTTGACACTGCGGCTGGGCATCTCCGGCTGCTGGAGGAAGAGGGTGTTGGAGAGTTCACAGGGAAAGATGGACCTGATGGGTGAGGAAACGGGTAGTCTCGTGGGTAGGTGAGAAATGGAAAGTCTAGAACTAAAAGATACTATATCTGAGATTTAAACTGTTTTCAACAGCCATAATATTCTACTGGGAAAATTAAAAAAAATCAGTAAACATGTAACACGTAGACACGTCAATAGAAATTATCAATGACGCATGTGGAAAAACTGGAATAAGATGGGTCCTCGTAAAGTGGAAACAGCAGCCAGCTTCCCAGCCGGAGACGATAGGGCAGCATCTTAGCTTTGCGGAGAGGAAGAAACTCCAACATAGAATTCTGTATCAAAGGAGAATATTCTTCAAAAATAAAGGCTAAAAAAGACATTTTGAGAGAAAGAAACAACAGAAAGGATTCGTCGCCAGCAGGAGAGCACTGTAAGAGATGAAAAAGGAAGTTGTTCAAGGCAAACAAAAATCCTACTACCTGGAAACTTTATCTTTTTTAAACCTGATTGGTGCAGCCGCACCCAAACACTACGGAGGTTCCTCAAAAAATGAAAAGTAGAGCTGGCTTATGATCCATCCATTCTGCTTCTGGGTATTTAAAGAAAAGGAAAACACCAGTTCAAAGAGACACGTGCGCCCCCACGTTCACGGCAGCACCATCTGCAGCAGCCGAGACGTGGAAGCCGCCCAAGTGGCCATCGGCGGATGAATGGATAAGGGGGGGGTATATATATACACCGGAGTATTATTCAGCCATCAAAAAAGAAAAAAAACAGGCCATTTGCGACAACACGGGTGGACCTAGAGAGTATAGCATTAAGAGAAGCAAGTCAGTAAGAGAAAGATTATGACTTCACTCACATGCGGAATCTAAAAGACAAACAAGTGAACAAACAAAACAGATACAGGAAACGGACCCGGTTACCCAAAGGCAGAGGGGGATCAAGAAGTACAAATTTCCAGTTACAGAACAAGTAGGTCATGGGGTGTAACGTACAACATAGCAAATGTAGTCAGAAATACTGTGATAACTGCATGAGAGGACAGAGAGTAACCAGACCCACCACGGGGATCACTCCGTCGTGTTTAAAAGTGTCAGATCACTGTGACGCACACCAGCAACTAAGAGACTGTGTCAGTTACACTTCAATAAAATGAGACAATTGATCGAACCAGAAGCCATCATCACTATAGACAGAGCCTGTAATGTATAGAAGTAAAATATATGACAATAGCACAAATAAGGGAAGGCAAAGTAATTATACCCCTGAAAGTTTCTTATGTATTGGAAGTTGTATAATTATAACAATTCAGGGACTACTGATAAATTAAGGATTATGTTATAATCCAGAGCAATCACTTTTAAAAGTAGTATAGCTAAAGAGAGAGAGAAAGAAAATTGGATACTAAAAACACTCAACTAATCTGAAAGAATAACAGAAATAAAAAGGAACTGATGACAAAGGTGGTGTACTAACCCTAACCATTTCAACAACTACAATAAACGTAAATGGACTAATAACTTCAATTAACAGGTGGAGTGCGTCAGACTGGACACCAAAGCAAGACCCAAATTTATAGTTTTTAAAAGATGCATCTTCAGGTGCCTGGGGGGCTCAGTCAGCTTTCAGCCCAGGTCATGATCTCAGGGTCCTGGGATTGAACCCCACATAGGGCTTCCTGCTCAGTGGGGAGTCTGTTTCGCCCTCTGCCCCTCCTCCTGTTCATGCGCACACTCTCTCTCTCTTTCAAATAAATAAAATATTTTAAAAGATGTATCTTAAATATAAAAATGGTATCAAATTTACAGAAGAAGAGATTACAAAGATGGAAAAAAATACATTGTAAGAATACGATCATAAGAAAGGTGATGCAGGGGCGCCTGGGGGGCTCCGTGGGTTAAAGCCTCTGCCTTCGGCTCAGGTCATGGTCTCAGGGTCCTGGGATCGAGCCCCGCATCGGGCTCTCTGCTCAGCAGGGAGCCTGCTTCCTCCTCTCTCTCTGCCTGCCTCTCTGCCTGCTTGTGCTCTCTGTCTGTCAAATAAATAAATAAAAATCTTGAAAAAAAAAGAAGAAAGGCGATGCGACTTTCTTCATATTTGGCAAAGTAGACCTTAAGACAAAAATACTACCAGAAATACAGAGAAACATTTCATAACAATAAGAGAACCAATTCTTAAGAAGACATCACAATCCTGTGTATGCATCTAATAAGAAAATGTCAAAGTTCATAAAGCAAAATTAAGCAAAACTAGGTGCTGTGCCTCTTTTGGTTGGGTGGGGCAGATGGAGCAATCCACCTGCACCTTAGATGGGACATCTTGGCATGCCCCATACCGCTGCCCCTAGAAATTCCCCAGAAAGGCCTTGAATTTTGGTCAGATTTACTTCCCACCCTCTGACATGTAACAAGTGTAGAGTATTCGTGCTTCCTGTTCCCTGGGTCCAAGCAGCATCACCTCAGCAGTGCAATGGGCCAGTGTGGGATCGTGTGGAAGGGAGATCAAGATCTCAGCAAACAGAATTATGACAACTGGCTGGAGAGGGGCGTCCAGTTGAGGTTCTGGGTCTCCTAGGATTGATGTCCATTCAGAGCCGGTGTCCAAGAGTCCCAAAACGTCTGATGACTTCCTTCCCCCCAGCGCTCAGTTCCCCTGGTCAAAGGCCACCAGTCCTTTGGGGGAATCTGGGAGACAGAGCAGCATACACACCCTCGAGTGTCTTGGAGCCCTTCCTCGAGGGGCCTCTCCACTCAAGGGGCTCTGGGCATCTACACTGGCTCTACTCTGCCAACTGTTGAGCACCCATGGCTCTTATTTTTGCGACTCAGGCTAGACCTGAGTTCACTTGGCCTGGAGCTTCTTTGCTAGCACAGATCAAGGAAGAACTTGGTTGACGTCCATCTGTTCCACTGAGGACCCCGCTAGCCAGCCAGCGCCACAGGGATGCTCAGGTCAGATGACTCTGAGGGCTGCTTTGCCTCTGCCCTCCATCCTGGTCAGCACTGCCACCTTGCTCGTGGGGGCTGCGTGCGCTGCTGTTACTGCCCCCGGAGGAAGGGCTCAGCGCATCTTGGGGTATATGTGAGGTAGCCATGTTAGGTGCAATTGTGACCTCGTTATGTCTTTGTTTGCAGGTTAAGTAGAATTTAAGGAGATGTGTATGTTGTCAGGTTGACCGGGCGTAGACTCGTGTGATGGCCTGTTCTGTGTGTCCACCTGACTGGGCTATGGGATGCCCAGACAGCTGGCAAACCATTATTTCTTGGTGTGTCTGTGCAGGCGTCTCTGGAAGGGATTAATGTTTGAACTGGTAGACCGGGTACAGCAGACTGTCTTCCCCAGAGTGGGCGGCATCATCTCATCTGTTGGGGACCTGAGTTCTCTCTCTTCTGGAGCTACGCGGTCCACATTTTCCTGCTCTCGGACATTGCATGGAGCTCACACCAGCTGCCCCCCGGCGCCCCCAGAGCCCCAGAGCCCCTTCCTGCTTATCAGGCCTTTAGCGTTCAGACTGGGAGTTAGCCCTCAGCTCCCCTGGTTCTCCAGCTTGCAGACGGCAGACGCTGGCCCCGCTCAGTCTCCGTAGGCACAGGACCTAATTTCTATAATAAATCTGCATATGTATATCTCTAAGGATCCTATTCTGTTTCTCCGGAAAACCCTGACTCAGACGATAGCCCAAGAAAAAAACAGACAAGCCCCAGTCATGGAAGGAGCCTCAAATCCCCCTTCCCCAGTAATCGACAGAATAAGCACACACGCGCCAAATTACTAAGGAGGCAGAAGTTTGGGGAACACCGTGACCCACCTGGCCCTAACCGGCATCCAGAGAACATTGTAAAACCTTCTGCGGAGAACACATCACTCTCGGTGTGCAAGGGACATTCGTGGAGACAAGCCACAGCCCAGGACGGAGAAGAACTTTCAGTAAATTTCAAAGTTTTGAAATCATAGAGAATATGTTGTCTGAACACGACCAATTAAATAGAGCGTCAGTGGTAACAGACGTCCTAAAGTCAACACACATTTGGAAATTAAGCAACAAACTGGAAATAACCCACAGATCAAACGATAACTCATGAAGGAGATTAGGACATATTTAAAGCTGAATGACTATGAAAACCAACATCACAACATTTGGGGGACACAGCCGTTTTAAATGCTTATAAGAAAAAAACAGACAAGTCTAAAATCAATGATCTAAGGGGCTAAAAAGGGAAGAGTAATTTAAATTCAGTGTGAGTAGAAGGAAGGAAAGACATGAGAGCAGAAATCTAGGAAACAACACGGTGAGTGAGAGGAAAAAGCCAACAAAGCAAATCACTGTTCCTTTGCAAACAATAAAATTTATAAAACCCTAGCATTATTGAATAAGAAAAAAAAGAGCAAGAAAATTGCCGTATGAGACATGGGAACGGGGCTATCACGACAGCCTAATGAGATTAAAAGAATGATCAGCACTGGACGCCTGGGTGGCTCCGTCAGTGAAGCCTCTGCCGTCCGCTCAGGTCATGATCCCGGTGTCCTGGGATCGAGTCCCATGTCGGGGTCCCTGCTCAGTGGGGAGCCTGCTCCGCCCTCTGCCCCTCCTCCTACTCATGCTCTCTTGCTTTCTCTCAAATAAATACATAAAACCCCAAGAACGAATTTATAACTACAAACGTTCCCACAACGAGAACCGCATCTGCTGAGACGGCCACACACTTGCACGAGAACGACGACCTCGGACCCTCCACGAACCCTCGCTCGGAGCGGGTCAGAGGCCTCAGCGTGAGCCGACACCACGGAAGTTCTGCGGGGAAACCGCGGCAAAGAGCGATCAGATGGACCTCGAAGGCTCGAGCCATTAAAAAACCCGCAAATCTGCCTCAGGAAACCTAAAAAGTCACCGTTAATAAAAGCAAGAGACGCACCCTGCTGGGAAGCAGCCCCGCTGCGTGTCCCCGCGAGAACAAAACGGGCTCGGAACCGCGCAACCTGGTGACACGGCGGACAAAGACGCAGGCTGCCCTGTGGCCGGTCACAGGAACGGCGGGCGCACGCAAGACGGAGGCGGAGTGACCGCAGGGGACGCAGTGACCGCAGGAAGTGCAGTGACCGCAGGAGGCGCAGTGACCGCATGGGACGCAG